>CACRXP010000227.1:875211-887673 GCA_902702965.1 Spirometra erinaceieuropaei
TTCGTTTATTAGAAAATTACTTCTTCTTTAGACCTTATTCTTGAAAAAAGGGTATAATTCAGTTGTTAAAAATTTTTCCAAATCCCAAATGATTTTGAATCCCGCCTGCTGTTAAACTTGCATTCAGGGTCTCCAAATTACAAGCTGTATAATTTCCGTGTATGTAAAATCATACATTCCTATACGCTACTAAGAGGAGACTGTGTGGGGTTATAAAATTTAGCAGCGAATATGAACCATAGTGTAAGCTTTATAAGCAACATTAATAAATTTGGTGACACGATGTTTTATGAACAGTATTAAAAAATCTCACAATACGAAACTTTTTAAAACCGCAATATGACTCTCCTTCAAGCATAGAATTAGAAGAAGACGTAATTATCTACCGAATGAACAAAAGAATGAATTCTTTTGTATATATTTTCTATGAAATATAATTGAATTTTTAAGGGCATTGAAAATAAATGAGAAACATTCATGCTAATTAAGTAGGAATTTTTACAGAGTGTAGTCTTTGCATGCAGCCGGAAGGAAGTTCATTCGAAAGCCGACATCCTAAGGCAACTGAAGTATTATATAACAAATTACCAAAAGAAGCAAACGGGAAAGTTCCAGGAAGCAGTTCAGAAGAAGAAGAAGAAGAAGGAGTAGATAAAATCACTGGAATAAGAAGTTTATTGGCCTAGCGTTCCGAATTCTCACTCGAACCCATTATTAGAGACAGTCGCAGATGATGCGTTCGAGTGAGAATCCGAAAGGTCAGGCTAATAAAATTCCCTTTCCAGTGGTCGCATCTTCTTCAGAACTAAATAACTCATCCACGCGTGCGATGCATGACCTGGTCCTGGCAGAAGCTACCGGACTTTCACAGAGAGCAAATTAGGTGTCACTTGCGTGAGAGGTCCAACAAAGCCAATTAGTCTCCAGTCCTCAGTCCTTCAGTCGGTCACTCCGCATGCGCACGAAAGTAGACGAGTGCTACAAGATTAATCAGGCGGTGACAAGTAATTAATTTGGCGGAAACTGAGGATAAACTACAGGGACGTTTGCCAATAGGAGCGAACAGGCGAGGTCCTGGAAGCAGTCCTGAAAAAGAAGATGATGAGATCACTGGAACAAGAAGATTATTGGCCTGGCGTTTCGGATTCTCACTCGAGCTTGTCATCGAAGACCGTCGCAAATAAGGGTAGTGGAGTCGATACAAGCGAAGATGCGAGTTTCAGGAACTAGTTGATAAGAAGAAGAGGCGATTGCTGGAACAAGGGCTTCATTCGCCTGACGTTTTAGATTCTCACTTGAACTTAAAATCAAAGACAGTGGCAGAAAAGGGTGACTCGTACACAGAAAGTTGCAGCACTTATAGGATGCAGTCGCTATGCTACAGCATACCTATAGTAATTAATCGCGTCCCCCTTCATCAAGAATCATTGCCCGCTGGTGCGCTAATTGCTCGAAGCCGGCATGCAAGTGGTTAATTGCTGAAATCTCATCACCCGTGTTGATGCGGACGTGATGATTGCTCGGCCATCTGGCTCAGCGGCTTGCGCGCTCCCGAGTGGTCAGTTACTTTGGTCAGCCAAAGGAGGGCTATGCTGGCGCATTGAGACGCACTGCAGTGAAACGGAAGACAAAGTTGCTGAATTACAATATCTACAACGGGCGAGCTTTTTGATACATGAAGAACGCCTCGGAAGTCGTCAGCCGCCTTCTCATTCCAGGTGGATTTGGGGTTACACACAGGCAGAAAACAACCATCAGGCGCCAAGTCATGAGGCCGAAAGACCCACTGCCACGGCAGGAAACGTCTGGAGTCGTTTACCAATTCTGGTGCAGTTGCGGACGGAGCACTTGCGTTGGTGAAAGTGGGAGATTACTCCGGACGCGGATGGCTGAGCACACAGCGGCGGCAAGGAAGAATGACGATAGCTCCCAGATAACGGCTCAGTTCACGGGACTCGGCCATATTTTCAAGTTTCAAGAGGCCGCTTGAGCTGCGAGTTGCTTGAGTCATAGTTCACGGGCGCTTTATCCATCAACAAGCTCAATGACCTCCTTTTACCGTATTCTGTCCCGATACATTCCTGTGCAGGGGAATCAGCCGCGTGGGGAGAGCGCGAGTGAGCAATAATCCCAGTGACAATGAGCCAAGCCGCCAAGCCGCCGAGTGACCATCCCGCACACATTCAACACGGGTGATGAAATTGCGGAAATTAGTGACTCGGACGCGGACTGACGAACCATAATTCCCTTAATTACGACCCTCCCCAGCGGTGACCGGGAGGGCCGCTAGTTATAGTACGCATGTGGTCCCACAAAAGCTACGTACTACAAATACTGCACCCCTTGTGCCTCCAATACCCTTATCTACGACTGTCCCTGATGATGGGGTCGAGGGAAAATCCGAAACGTCAGGCCAACAAACTTCTTGCTCCAGTGATCGCAGCTCCTTCTACTGGGACGATGTCGACCAATGCTGATAGCCATTTACTCCTAACTTCTATTTTTTGGCGGTATAAAGCAAACCCAGTTGTTTGAAACGTCAGATATCCAAAATGTCCCCGTCTGCCCTTTTAACTTATCATCTAGAATTCTTGATTTCCCTCCCTTGACCACGGCTACAGATGACTGAGTTAGATGTTTATGCGAGCATCCCTTATACTTACTCGTTCGCAAGTTTCGATTTAATTTAACGAGGTGAATAAACTAGCCGTAAACATGAAACCACAAACAGGAACAAGCCCTCTGCGCCTTAGAAAACGCTGGCGGAGCGTGAAATGCTCTCTAACTAATGAATATAGGACTAATTAAGACCAAACGGGGGAAATGTCTGTGCCGGAAAAATGAATGGCCTAGGTAGACGACCAGGAAGACAACGCCTAGTTTCGGCATTCAGACTTACGTCAAAGTACGGTATCTTTCAGGCAGGGCAACTAATGTGGCCCCGGTATTAGCAGTCATGACGGCATCCGCTGGCTGACGTCAACCTAGAGTCAAGGGCTGGTTTAGCGATGTAATTAATTTGCTCGCGTGTGTGTGTGTGCCCATGTGATTCAGGTTTGAACGTGAATGTGCGGTTAGATTGACTAGGAGAGGGTGAACGCACAGCGATATGCCCCCCTCCTACGCCGCCCCGCGTGTTGTAATAGCAACAGGTATTGCTGCGAACCTGTTCAGACACGATGGTCCAGAGCACGAATCGGCAACGCCCTCAGGTCTCTGCCAGTGAAACCGTAGGTTGCAGTCCGTCTGTTTTAAAAAGCTTTGCAACTGCCCTCTGGAAACCCCCCTTCCTGTAACTTGCTACATCTTACTCAGGGGGAATTCTGAAAAAATGCAACAAAGTCATCTAAGTCTCTGCGATATGAGTTGGACCAGGCGTGCAACTATTGACTTTTCTTACACAGGGAATTTAACTGTACACAAACTGCGGCATAGGACAAACTCCCGACTTGTCGAATGTACTTCATAGAAAATCATTTTTACAGGACATAAAATGAGTGAAGATGAACGATCTTTAGAGGGGCAAGGCCCGCCGATGTATGATTCCTTACAAAGACAGTAATTGGACCCGTTTTTATTTTTGGTATAGTCAATTTTATCAGCTAGGATGAGCGCCCCTAAATCCCATTGGATGAAAAATCAAAAGTTTAACTCAAAAACTCCATCTCCCGACAAGTCACAAAGGCGGAGAGGAACCCAATCAAGGAGGCAGTAAATGTTGGTGCTTCGGGTTGGGAGAAATGAATTTTTTGTCACCAAATGGGAATGCATCAAGGGACGAATACCGCCACGTAGCCTGGTAGCATTCCACTCTCTTCACTCAAAGAACATGTCGAACCTTTATGGCTCAAACTTAGAATTGCCAAATTGTGTCATTTTGAATGGAGATTTTGCGAGTTCTAAACCTACAGCCTGTGGAATAACAGAGAACAAAACAGAGTTAAAAACGCTTGTTCTTCGTCGAAATAGGCACCCGAGTGAAGTATGAGTCGCAGGCGCTGGTGTGGGGTACTTATCGAGCGGAGCGAGATCACTGCGTTCCGCAATGGGATAACGGAGACCAAAAGGGAGGTTTCCAATTTATATATGGGCACAAACCGATATATATATATATATATATATATAGCTGATGACAACTAACAAGACAGAAATGGCCATCCTGCTATCCCTTGTTTTTTCAGCACCATCTTATGTATGTAAATATGTAATGGTAGGGGGCGCTCACCGATCGTTCATACGGAACTCACTCGTTTCGTTGTGCCTTAAGGGCTCTCTCTCGAGCCCAACCAGCAGCCGCACAGCGGCGCATGATATATAGGCAGAATAGTATTGCCGACAAAGGCAAGGGAGACTGGAATGGCCATTTCTGGCTTATTAGCCGTCGTCAGCCAGCCATACCCAAGCCCGAAGTGTGGAACACCCGAGCCTCGAACTCGCGACCTGTTGCTGAATAACTGACGCAGTGTGCATTACAAAGTTATGCAATGAAAAATAAAATGCGATTAGAAGAATCGAGTTTCGAGTTTTGCCGAGGATTTACTCAAGAAAGAACTGACTTACTTGTATCAGTTATTCAGACTCAACGGATACCCGGTCAGCTTTGTGAAGAACTGTCTCAGACGCCAGGAACAATCATAAAACATCGACTTTAACGGAGACAGGTAGTCACGGAAATTCTATTCCCTGCCCTGCATGCTAAGAATTTCCGAGGCTATCGCCCGACATGTAGATCAGTTTGGCATCTTCATCGCCGATAATCTGGCGTCCTCTCCGCGTACAACATTATCCCTCGTAAAAGACCCCATACGGAAGGAGCGGCACACAGATGTCATTTACCGCATTCCATGTGATAACAGCACTTACGCTTACGCTGGACATACCAGCCATGTAGGATATCACGGATTTCGCGCCTCCCCGACACAGGGGACCATAGCTGAAACCCTTAACATTTCCACCTTACTTTCGACGCCTATCTAGGCATGCTATTCAGTCTCTCGTATGGACGTCTGTTCTGTCAATATAACCTCAATTTCCCCGCAGTGCTCTAGCGCGAGTATCCCGCTCCCTATTAATAATTGAGTCTGACGACGAGTTAGCGTAAACAGCTTCAAAATTCACGAGTGCATCCCGGTTTTCCGACGAGCCTGCCTCTTTTATTATTTATTTATGCATGTACGGAAAAATTTCCTGACTGCGTCTTTGAGCTCACTTTGTTAAAAGGTGAAATGCCTGACTGGTCGTTCCCTGGAGAATTGACTCCATGTCCTCCATTGAGTAGGTTCTGAAATTATTCGCTTGAGATATATATATTCCATGCATGCTCTCCGAAAGACGACGAAGAAGAAAAAGGACGATTTCATGGAGCATACTGTATTGGTGTTAACGTTTCGGAAACTTTCTTGTTTCCATCATCAGAGTGGTGGGGCGTCTGTTCCTGTTAGCCTAAAGTTGTTCTGTCTCGCCGCCTGTCTCGTGTTATAGGCATACTTGACGCACGACCTATGTCCTGCCTTTTGGCTGATTGAAACGAAAAAGTTTCTGAAACGTCAGCACCAATACAGTGGAGTCCATGAAATCGGCTCTTTTTATCCTCGTCTTCCTTTGCGGGTGATGAACTGGATAATTTATCCTGATCTCGAATCTTCGCTTATATACATGTATATTAGGAGCAGAGACGTGCAGCCCTGCATATAAATGAGAAGAAAAGGCGAGCTGGTGGTCGGGGCAACACGATTTTCAAGTCGCTGAGAATTTTCTTTTCCCTTATATGACGTGATTTATTTAAACATTTTTTAAGATCGCGGACTTATCATAAAAATCAGACTAATATCGCTTTAGTCGCTTGAGGACAATTATGGTGTGTCCAGGACTAGTCAGACGAATGCAAAAATGAAAAAAATTCATAAATTTGTCTTTGATTTCACTTTGGTAAAGAGGCAAAATGCCTGACTAGTCGTGCGCAAACCTCCATAACCAAAACCTTTTTGCAATAGTAGGGGACGTCTTTATTCCTCCAAGAGTGTGTTATTTGCGACCCTGTATTGGGACAGTCAAACAACGGTAATATTTAATGTATAGATCAGCATATAAATATGACCACAGCGTTCTTTAAAGGCAAAACAACTTTCGAGAAAACAATACATAGGCAAGAGTCTTTTGACATTTCAAGGACACCTTCTGGCCTAGTGACCTTCTCAGTCGTCTAAAAGAAAACATTTTAAGGGCACAAATAGCCCTTAAAGTGGACAATACTAGATGTATAATTGGGTTTTTTGATTTTATTTTAACCTTCAGTTACGGGAGGGTCTTTTGACAATATTTCTTCCTAAGACTTCTTCAAACAAACAAATTCATTTCCAACAATATGTAGGAGAACCTTGTTCCGAATCAAGCAGCTAACTAGATGACATGGTGCAGCATGCAATAGGCTATTTAATTTGAGATTTATAAATAAAATGTTTCATACATCAGTGCACAATTTCCGTCTTTCGGACTTACTTGTTTGACAAGAAAGTTTATGTATTCGGGATTTTCAAATTTATTAAAAATGCTTGTTGGCTGGGCACAGGAATATGGATTCCGCATATTACCGTTACCGTAAATTCCAGAGAAAAGATTTCAGAATGAGGGCTAAAATCAAGACACGACAATAGGAAACGCCGGGGAATTTGGCTCGAGGTTGCCTGCTGTGCTTAATGGGCTCATATTCCCGTTTATGACCCTCTGTTGCATGCGAATAGGTGTCGAGTGTTAAGTGATCGATTTTTAAGTAGTTGAGTTGATTTATTTGAGTCAGTTTTTGAGGCATTAGTAATTTTGAGTGAATATCTGTCTCGTAATTTACTGGATATGCACAGACATTTATGCTCCAGCTCATAGGTGACTGCTTTCAAGGTCATTAGACCATTGGTTGACCCAATAGCGGCTCTCTGCCTCAAAGTTTGCCTGAAAATAAGTCGAAGCAGAGACAATTAGATTTGGGGATTCCCGCACGGACAAAACATTTAGGTAGTCCTAAAAGTGTTAGCCAAGTTCGGGCATCGGTGGTTTAAAGTCATTCCGTTTTATCGGCAGCGTGGAAAGAAAAAAATAAGGCTTCCTAGTGAAGAATTCATCATGAAGGAAAGTTCTCCAATTATCTTATGTTCACATCTCCCCTTGAATAGATACGATTATACGAGACAGCGGATAAACGTTACCGTATGCCTGTGCATTGGTCGTCACACAGCGGTCGGTGGTTTCGCTCACGGCTCCATAAATCAGATCGTGAAATTTCGCTATCTGTATGACTACTCGTACCATCTGACTTTTCGCCTAGTAGATGCGAGGACAACTCGATGAAGTCGTCAGGATCTTCGTCGTCAATACACACCTCCAGATTTACCATTTGCCAAAAGATACAGGCAGGCTGTCCCACTCTGCTCAACCGGATAGGAGGAAGATGAGTTCTTGGAATTTTTTCGGCTAGACAAGCCATCAGTTGTTTTTACACCAACGCAATCGTCAACATGATAATCCAACATGCAGTATTTACCTAGCATAAAAAAGCCACTAGAACCCGTAAAAAATTTCTGCCACATGAGAAGTTCGGAATCCAGACACCTAGTGGCTTGTAGCCTGGAGAGCGGATCAGTCGATCAGGCATATTATGATCTAGATGATCAGGTTATTTAATGCTAGAAGACGTTAGATAGCGTTACGCCACATCAAAAACTATCCCGAGGAAACTATATTAGAAATTTCCTAATTGAAAGAACAGAGTTCACGCGAAAACACATAATCCCAGCGTCGTAGTAGATCTGGCATATAAATTTTATTCCCAAGAAAATATCGAATTCAGAGCTGAACTGATACACGCCTATTATAGTCCTTTTTCTCCAGTTAAAATGTCACAGGTCTTGAGCTTGAAGGGTTGATTATTCACGTCATCTTGTTGTGGAAGATTTTAATACTCTGTCTAGTTTCCAATGTAAATAGAAACGTGATAAAATACTAAAATATGTCTATTCTCTCTTAGAGAATCAGTGCTAATTGCCTCAAGCTAAAACGCATGCGGAAAGGTAAAGTCCCTTTTACACGTTCATCGTGAATTGGATAATTTTACGTATTTTTGGCTGGGACATGTCCTTAATTTTCAGCAGCTCTAATGCAGGTTCCAGACAACATGTGTTGAAGACGCTTATAAAGCTTCACTTGAGATTCAGCTCATTTTCTGGGAAAAACTAACATCTTAACACACATTTGGGCAAAAACTAATCCTTTACGAGGCAATTGTTAATCCGCTCCTTATAATCAGCCAAATCAGATTTCGCAATCGATAAGTCTCCTAGAGGAAACTGTTTCATTTAAAAATTGCAACAAGACCGTTGTTTTTCCGTTGCTGGTAATATACATACAAACGAAATCAAACCAGTCAAACAGTCAATCAATCAAAGCTTACCGAAAATGAAAAGATTGTACTTTGATATGCACGGCGTCAAATTCTGTCGAAAGCAGCAAACGAAATATGACCGAAAAAGACTAACTGTGCGTGACCGATCTCATAAAATATTGGCCGAAATTCTGAATTGCGTTTCTGATTAGGAAGGATTAATTGAATATTTGGAGGTATAATCCTAAAGTATTTCGGACTCGTCGGGATGCCGGCTTTTGAATGCACTTCCTTTCTACCTCGGTAAAAATTGACTACTTGGGTAGCATGCATTTTTCACGCTGATTTTAGATGGTCTTATAAATTCAAGTATATTTTATATAACTCATGCATAAGACATGCTTCCTTTACACGTTTGGTAGAAAATTACATTGTTTTCATATATTTTTACCCTAAGAAAGATTATCCTTCCGATTTCGAAAAGTTTTTGATTATGAGATTTTTAAGACCATGCGATGACCATAAATACAGCATCGCACATGTGCATTTACCAATGCTCCTTATTTTCGCATCCAATGAAACATTTTACGAAGTCTCTATAGCATTTTTTCAAAGGCATAGAGGAACATATGACTTTCTTTACGCGAAAAGCATGCAACTTTTGGTCTGGAATCGTTAAACGCTAAAATTATTCGGGAATCCGGAAACTTTTTTGAAACCCAAATGCGCCTTTTCTTCGGGTATAAAATGTAAAGATGACGTAAACGAGTAAATGGAAGCGTGTTTTGCGCATGGTTTCTATAAAATATATTTGAATTTATATGACCACCGAAAATCAGTGCGAAAATACGGGCTACTTAAGCAGTGAAGTTTTTCCGAGTGTGGTTTCTACAGGAGGTCAAAAAGAAATGCACTCAAAAGCCAACATCATGGAAAGTCCGAAATATTCTAGGAGTATGTCGCCTAATGCTTAATATTACAACCCCACTTAAGTAATCCTTTCTAATCGAAAACGCATCTAATAATTTCAGCCAGAATTTCCTGAGATCGGTCACGCACTGTAAATGGTTTACCGTTCTCGTGAGTTCATCTATTTTTTATTCAGATGTAAAATGAACGTCGTGAAATTTGAGTTCCCCGAATTATACAATGCACTCCCAGTCAAATATAATGGAATTTTCGATAACAGATGAGCTCCGAGAGACGAATGGGGAGGACGTAAATTATAAACAACTTAGCACATCAAACGGGTTACTAGATGAATTCGAGAAAATATGGTTACTTATCTGACTATAGGTCCGTTAGACGGATCCTCCGGCGGTTTCAACTGCATTTAACGGATCCCACATAGGCATATGGATCGATAAAACACCACAGGTGACCTCGCGCTAAATTCATGGGGAGTTTTGCCCACGTATCCTAACTTGAATCCTAGCTTTAATTTTCATCCTTCTACCCTTAATCCTTACATTAACTCCTATAAACCTATTCCTAACTCTCATAATAACCCTACACCTTACCCTTATCTTAACACCGTCAAAACCTTCAACCCTGACTTTAACCTAAATGGAACCCAGGAAAAGTCAATTCTTCATATGAGGGGTCCGAATTCCCGTGCTCAGCCGGTAATTTGGTGGAAAACGTAGTAGTCTGCAGTAAAGTCCTGCTTTGAGACGTCTGGCGATCGACTGACTGAGTAATGAATGCTTTTTTCGCGTTCATGGGTAAGGAAAAGTTTTTTTCATGTCTTTATGAAGTCGCTTTGAATACAGACTGATAAAAATAGACTTCCGTTATAAACCCCTCAAAGGATCTTTTCATCCTCAGGTTCTTTAAGTCAAGTTCATTACCAGTTTCAGTTTGTCATCTGACAGTTCGACTGTCAATTTCGAAGATGCCCACCGGGTTTTACACACCAAGGTGCAACAGGCACGGTGCGTTGCGCGTGAATTAGTTTAAAGCGGTAGTAGGCTTGCACAGCATCTACGGCACCTCAATTTCCCACCCTCCATCTGGACCCAATGTCAAGACAGAGTCAAAAAACCGATGGCGGTGGTAGGCGCAGGTGTTAAACGACCCAATCATCAATCATCTACTCAACCCTTGATTTCTCCTCCGACCGAAACTGCGATTTGTCTAGGTGGATCCTCCCGACGATAAAAGGGGAAAACTAAGATTTTACCCTGAAGGATTTGGTAATGTTAAAATCAATTAACCAAAAATTTGCATTTGTAACCCTCAGGCAGTTATTCGCCCCTTTAAAGGTTTCTGGAAATTAATTTTCAATACTAAATGAGTAGAAATTTAGTCCCCTTTTGAAATTCCCTCGGCCAGATTCGAAATAATCACTTTCACCGTCGTCGGGATTTTCCTAACAAGACAGAGTCAAGAAGACCGATGGCGGAGGTGGGTGCAGGTGTTAAGTGATCAAGTCATCAATCATCCAATCAACCCTTGGTTCCTCATCCGACTGAAATTGCAATTTGTCTTGGTGGATTCTAACGACGCTAAAAGAGGAAGATCAGGATTTTATCTAGGAAGAATTAGGTTACGTTAGAATCGGTTAACCAGAAATTTGTATCTGAAACCATCAAGCGGTTATTCGCCCTTTTAAGGGTTTCTGGAAATTTATTTTCAATACTACATAAGTAGAACTTTAGTCATTTACTGAAATTCCCTCGGCCAGATTCGAAATAATCAGTTTCACCGCCGTCGGGTTTTTCCTGACATCCCATAGTTTTCCAAATTATTTTTATTATTTTTCATGCGCAGTCATTACAAATTGTGTTTTCGCACGCACATGTAGAAAATAAATTAGTGTCCTATTGTTGACGATTACTTGGTAGTAACTGCGTAGGCATAAATAACAGTTTGTTACACATTTTGTCCTCACCCTCGACTTTCAGCCCATTCTCCAAATAATTCGAGGAGAATGCAGATCCAAGGGAATCTTTTAAGTCGTTTGGCTAAAGTACACTTTATCAACGTCAGGGATATCCAGCTAGGCCAGCAATGAAAGAAGACCACATGTGCATGCGACGCAACGTGTACTTTGCAGGCGATGTTTTGCACTTTATGAGGTTAAACCAACCTTCAGAAGGGTTTCATCCTTAGCCCATTTCCTTCTTTTGGAATTTCAGTGTTTAGCACTAATCTTGCATGGACAAGCCGCTAAACAGCCATGGCATCTTCAGGTCTAAATTGTTATAAGTTAAAACCTCATGAGTATGGCGCATGCACTGACAGGTAAGAAGTTTTCTTTTGAAAATCCGGGATGGAAAGATTCTACTTATGACGGGGCCCTCATCCTTCGTCGGATTCTACTGCCAGGTTGCGACAGCAATGCCTCATCTGGGATCCGAGTACTGTCTACATGAAGAGGGTGCTTCTTTTCATTTGACAGAGATTCAGGTAGCCCGGAGTAACTCGGGTGCCGATAGTTGTTTGCCTACACTGGGCATGCTGACGGTTACAGCATTTGTCCGGCTAAATAGCTGGAAACCTGGAATTCACAGCAGTGGAGACCTAACCTCCCTCTGGGTGCTGTAGGGTTCAGTCATTTTAGACGAACGGATCAGATATACAATGTAATCACTGGTACAGTTTTCCTGAATGATAAGGCAGGCTAATTGTACTCAGGCAGAGTCATCTGTCGAGATGGAAATACAAACCTTTCGAATTTTAAATCGATTACTCCGTAGACGGACGCCCAACTTATGACCCAATTATAGCAATAAAAACCTTTGGGATAGACTATGAGCCTTAAACAAATTAAGGCAGCTTTTGGTGGCCCTTTGTCATATTTTTGTTCATACACGAACAGACAAGTTCCAGGAAGCAGTTCAAAAAAAGAAATAGATGCGAGTACCGGAAGAAGACATTTATTGGCCTGACGTTTCGGAATCTCACTCGAACCCATCATCAAGGACAGTCGTAGATGATGGGTTCAAGTGAGAATCCGAAACGTCCGGCCAATAAACTTCCCGTTTCAGTGACTGCATCTTCATCATCTGCGATGGCTTCTTCATACTATGAAGTTTCACATGCGTGGGATCCGAGATCCCTTACAAAATGAAACCCGGTACGTTTAG
>CACRXP010000227.1:897914-910529 GCA_902702965.1 Spirometra erinaceieuropaei
GGGTTACATCAGTAACGTCGTAACATTAAGGATAGCACAGCAGAATCCCAAAATATTTCAGTTACTTCTGAGTCTTGGCCTTTTAGAGAGATTTATTCGGTATCTACAAAAACTGCACTCGGCAAAAATGACTGTTTAAATAGTATGAGTTTTCCCATTAACTGTCGACGTCCTTGTAAATTTAATTCTACTTTATAAAAAACATGCACGAAAATCTTCCTTCTTGTATTTATTCGGCGGAAGACCACTTCTTCGTTAAATCCACTGTTCAAAGACAGGGTAACTTTCGGCTTTTCAAAAGTTTTTTTTAAATTTCAGTTTATTTTTGCTCCATTCGCTGTCACACCCGCATTCAAGGTTTTCCAAACTAAATGCTGTACTCATTAAGTCATTTGCCCGATGTAAACGATTCAGGTTTTAAACACTATGGAAACATTAATAAACGTGTTAATGAGGTGTCGTGTGAAGGGAAAATTCCCGCCCTTAGAGAATCGTGTAGTTAAAAACCTTTTAAAACATAAAGCTGCCTTTACTTTAACTGTAAAAAAACGGTAATTTATGAGTCATTGGAGCGTATCGGTGCCGAAGATAACGAAATAAGCCGTGGCCGCCTGTCATCTCAAGTGGCGAAATACTCGACTCGGTGATTCACCCCCGTATCAGGACGAAAGATTCGTGGCTGTGTCAATCGATATTTGAAGAATCCACTCCCATAAGATTCTGTCACGACGCATCAAGTTTCGTGGTTTGGGCGGTCGCCAACTGACTAGAAGAACTTAGTCCTCTTTGACGTACTTTGGAGTAACCGGGAGTCAGAATGAAATAGCTCTTCATTAATGCGGTTTTTGTGGCATTTTCACGCATGTGAGAAATGAACCGCCCCACATACGACGACAACCAGGTCGTGTATGGCACGTGTGGACGGGATTGTTCAGCTCCTTAAGGCACTGCGCCCGAGTCCGTCTCCAGTCGTTCTCACGTTGTCTTGTTGTCAAAGTTGGGGGCGGGGGGCGAAAGAGAGCACGGTAGATGCCGTGCAGATCTGCCCAACGGTACTCTGATGCACTCTCAAGTCAGTGATACTGACCCCACTTTGCGGAGCAGACTGTAGACACTATCATTCGCAACGGTAGGACGAGTACAATCCGTAATTCCGATTTTCCGCCTGTCTCTGACTTCTTAGTATCTGCATCCAGCCGGCATCAATTCTGAATAACAGACAGCGAAACGCTTGACCAGAATTCAGCGGTCTCGCTAGTCGACGTTCATCTCCGCCCCCAGACTGCGAGACCAGCAGTAATGAATTGAGCGTGAATTAGTCCACAACGTGGCAGACTTGCCGCACTCTCTTCTCTCCTATCCCCATTGATACGATAAAAAGACAGCTTCAAAACGACCGCAGGGGTTATGCGGCAAGACACACATGCTCACCCACTCCACAGGCATTCAATTTGCAGTCAGTTATGAGTTCGACTGGTTGTGATTCCTGCTCATATTTCACTTGAAATGGAAAGTCAAACAGACTGGGATTCGCTTGCTTTCACGTGACCTAAATCCGCGTGATTTCACTACGCTACACGTGACCTATCACGTACTGAGTACAATAACAATTTGTTAAAAACCCACCACACTCTTTCTTTAAGCATCAAATTTACAGAAGACGTTATCTGCCCGTTGTCCTACGGCACAGAGGGACGAGTGAGTCCCGCAAAAACAATCGGTGAGCGTCCTTCTGCCATTTTGCATTCCCGATCGCAACCGACGGGAAAACGAGCCCGTGGCTCAGTGGTTAGAGGTTTTAGACTTCTAACAAACAGGTGGCGGGATTGAGCCCCAAGTGTTCCACACTTCAGAGTTGTGCATGAAGTCCAAAATAATACCTTCCTCTGGCCTTCTAGAGTGGTCTGTCTGGCCTCTAACTCGGCAACATTTGCGCGGTACTCACCTAAAACCTATCTTCCAACAAAACCATAAAATGCTCTAGAAATAAAATTCAATCCGATGGGATTCAGAAACCCTTATCAAGGGACTTTTATTGGCATCAGGAATCCTGATCGCTTCATTTGCCTTGAGCCAAATCGGCTGAGTCAGTTTTTCGATTACTGGGACACCTGATATGCTCTCCCAGGTTGGAGTGGTTCACAGAACAGTACGGGACTTGAGAACGGTGATTCAGCCCTCAACAACCCCAAGTCTAGAGCGGATGGGATTTTGACTCCACCCCAATACGTGCCACGTACGCAGTCCTACCCTAGCGCTAAGAGTCAAAGGTTTTTGCGATGCAATCGCAAAGACTCAACTTCACAAGGTAGTGCCACGTAATTACTTGGCTGGTCTGTGGGACAACTTGAGCGCACATGTTTTTGTGTTCTGTTAGCAGATTATCTTCAAATGAACTGATACACTCGCATCTTATATAAGATACGGCTGTACTTCTAAAACCTGGGTTTTTAAAAAATTTTGCGGCAGTTTTAAGGCCAAATAACACACTTCACAAGAAGCATAAAAGTATTTAGTAAAACATTTACGCAAGGTAAACTCTTGAGGACTTAATTTTACAACATTCATAAATGCACGTATTTCACTCCGCCATCCTTTTATTTTTACGTCTTCCTTGCCCTATACTTCAGAGATTCCGTAAAAGAAAAGGCAACTTGCCCTTTAAACTCTCTAATTTAATAATGCCCATGAGGAGCCTCTTCACTACTCACTATGCCGCATAGAAATTCGTTGAACAAGGACAGAAATTTTTAAAGAAAATGCAGCAATTACTGATAAAAATTCACTAAGAAACTGTTAATAGGTGGGAAGGCGGCTGAAGTTAACAACAGGAGTTGCTCGATTTGATGCAGAATTTAATTATTTCCGTATTGCAGAGACAACCAATTCTAACAAGAGAGAATTCGTTGCAAACAGGTCTCATGGTCGGTTTTCTCTGAAGGGAGCATTTTAATTATCGTACTATAAATAAGTGGCCTTTGATTTCCCTAGCGTAACTCATAAGACAGAATGCAGACATTTAACAACAACGTCTGGAAAATGTTTACTAATAAGTTGATGTTATGAACAACAAATGTGCGCCGTATACAAGTACAAGGAGTCAAATGGCCACTCCACTTGGGCGCGTTAAAAACCGTTTTTTCCGCCAATACTCTCGGAGACGGATGTCGGATATCAGCTGACAGACCTGTCGTCTCCCAGCGCTGAAGCCTGTTCAACCGTGACGCATCTGTCAGGCTACAATGGCATCCTGTGTGTCGACTGTTCTTAGGTGACTTTCCTAAACTCCACCGCAATATGAACAACTCCGAAATGCCTGCTCGAATGCATCTGAATTAACCAAGAGTTCCTCAAAACCCTTGTACAAAAGCGTGCAAAAAGAAGCAACCGACTTCTATTTGAACCTAAAGGGGCGAAAATGTGAATCATAAATACAGCCCAACAAATTATTTGACGTTCTGCATATTAACGCACGCTTAGGACTCGCATGGGAAGTTTCTTTACTAATAAATGATGGCCGTAGTTTTTCCGACTCGTAGGTTCAGCTTTGAAGTCTATCCCCCGACGAAAGGAAAAGTGTCGAAATTTTAAGCTACCATCAAGGTAACTACCTGACTGGTCAGTTTTTTTCATTCAAACTTGGGAAAATTTCCTAAATGTTATTCTTTCTGACTGCCATTGCACAGGTCTCAGTTATCGTTGAGATCTAAGGGGCCCAGATAGATAGTGTTTGTACTCTAGAGAAGTTGAATGGCAGTGTACTTCTCTGCAAAAAGCTGTCGCAGGGAGCCATTTTTAACCTATTTCAAGTCCTACTTATTACCGGCGATCGGTCTTTTGCGGATTTTGGAACGTCAGTGACTTTGTTTTACCATGGGCCCTATATAATCCTCACCGCCGATTGACTTACTAGAGCGCCATAAAGTTGTCGGCCATAGTATTTAATTACGTATACATGTGGAAGAAGCTAGTTCTACTTCCATATGTTTATTTGAATAATGAATAAATTGTTTTTCATATTCTTCAGGATTTAATTTGCTGACATGCTTCACTGACACAACGATCATCAGACCGCTCGAAAGTTCTGCCCCTCTCCCCGAGAAATCGCATCATCGTGGCAGAAACATAAAGGGACGGGTTTCCGTTAGATGCAGGCAAAGTATCTGCTCAAACAAGCCGACAGAACACTGCTGACATCTCAAAACCCCCGTAAACGATCACTTACAAAAGCTGCTACTTTTGGAACCACTTCTGCACTCCAGTCTGCTGCCAACTGAAGACTACTTTAGCGTTACTGAAATCTCAATGGAAGGATTCATAAAACTAGTCGACAAGCAAACACTTGCTTTCGATAAATACTAGTCAGGCCGGTACATCCATATGGGAATGTTGCCGTGAAAACCATGGCGTCGATTAGAGAAATCGGTTGAAATTTGTCTTAACACACGACCGCTGTGTGGGAAAATGAGAGAGGGAAAGAAAGAGAAAAAAGCAGGAGTCGCTGCCATCAAATCACACAAACTAGTCTTGTTTGCGCTAAAGGATCTCGCACAAGCTCCGCGTAGACAGAGATCGACTAAATGCAGGCAATCCTCCCTGCCCTCCCGCCCTCACATGACACTCTGCATAACCCTCACCGCCTACGAATTCACTGTCTCGTATTCCTCTCTCTCGCTCCTCACATTCCCACGTCTTGCTTGAGCGTGAAGACGTACTTCAATCGATTTCTCTAATTGCCAACGTGTGCTACTTGATCCCGTTCCCATATAGGCGTGAAAGCCCGATGAAAATTTATCGAAAGCAGACGTATGTCCGTTCAATCAGTCTTCTGAAGACTATTTTTACCCTCCTAGTAGAAGAAAAAGCGGACATCCTTGTAGTGTCTATGACTGCGAAATGTAGCTGGGAATAATTGAAAAGGCTGCCCTTGCTTTTTCATCTACAGCCATTTACGATCTGGCTGAAATGTTCCCCCAGATCACATGCGTACGTGACACTGTATGCAGGCGCATCGCGAAAAAGAACGAGTGCCGCCCATGTGCTAGTCGCTACTTTCCAATTACCTCCGCCAGGCTATTCCTAACGCGGTTATGGTTTTCCGGACCCACTGGCTGGGACTTAGGCGTGCATAGAGGTCTAAATTTGGAACACTTCGACCGCGGCTACAGTCGAGCAACCAATCGCCCACAGAACGGAGCCAACAAGATGTTAGCAGATAAGGTGGAACTAGGTTGGAGCCCGTATAAAAAAAGAACTCCACAGGGTCAGAGGAAGTCCCTTTTAAAGTACGGAAGGGTGTAGACATTTTCGGCCATTAAAATTGGCTCGTGGAAAATTGGCTGCAATTTTTTCGAAAGACTTTTGAATGGAACAGATGAATACAATGAGGAATTACAATAAGTGAACTAACTCATCAAATCTCAACAGAAATTCCGAAATGCGTTTTCGTTTCGAAAAGGTAAATTAAGTAGGGTTGTAAAACCAATCCTCTTGCAGCATAATAATGTAATAATTCAGTTGCCACAGGATGCCGGCTTTGGAAAAAATGCCTTTTCGGTTGCATTCAAAAACTATACTTTGTAAAAAAATGACTACGTTTTTAGCATGCATTTTTCATTGATTTTCGACGCCCTTAAATATTCAGTTGTATTTCACAGAAACTATGCGTAAAAATATTCACTTTTACACATTCAGTAGAAACTTGGGTTTTTCTCAGTTTTATACTCATAGGAAGGGTATAATTCGGTTTCATAAAACCTTTACAATTTCCGAATAATTTTGAATGCAACCTGCCGTCACACTTGCATTCAGGGTTCCCAAACTACAAGTCGTATATTTTTTGCGTACGGAAAATCATAAATTTCTCTATGTTATAAAGAGGAGATTATATGTGGTTCATAAAATTAAGCAATAGATTTGAACCACATTATTACCTCTACAAGCCACATTAGTAAATGCAGAGACATGACATTTCATGAAGGACCATTTCACGGTATTAAAACGTCTCACAAATTGAAACGGTAACAATCGGGAGATGGCACCCAAAAATACATTCAACCAAATCAGCCTGTCTTACGGGACAGGTGGTAATAGGGGTTTTATAGGTGGGGCCTCCGAGTGCGTGGATAAATGTCAATAATAGTTAGAATTTTTGCAGAAATTGCTTTTCGAACGATGAAGTTTTACTTCATCGCTATATGAAAAATGGGCGCGGTGAAAGAAAAATAAACAAATAGCAGTGCTGTAGACGTAAACCATTTTAAGAAACCCGCGATGCATTTGAGCACCTGTGATTAGACGCAGCGATCGTTTCTCTACACTCCTAAGTTATGCATGGTTAGATTTAGCCGAAACCCCACTACTGCCTTACTCGTCAGTCGTGTAATCTTTCTTTAAGGTTGATTAACCATGGCTCGGTCTACAGCGATGGCGTATCAACTGTTGGAGACTATGCTAACCTAAGTGAGACAGAATATGGACTGCAGGTCGGATTAAACTGAGGTCGGATGAAACAACAAATATGTAGGGCAATCACTTTCTCAAATAGATATAGTAGGTATTAATCCTAGGCAACGGATATTTGGGCGCCATCTCCCGACTGTTACCATTGAAACTCTTTAAAACCGAATAATGCCTTTCCTTTGGGTATGCAAATGGAAAAAAAGTCATTTTCTATCGAACGAAGAAAAGAATGAATATTTTTATGCATGTTTTCCATGAAGTATAATTGAATATTTAAGGACATCAAAAATCAATGAAAAAATATTCAGTTTTTACGGAGTATGATTCTTGGATGCACCTGGAAGGGCTTTTTTTCGAAAGCCGGCGTGCGGTGGTAACTGATTTATTATAAAATTGTGCTGCACGATGATTTCTTTTACAACCCTACTTAATCTTTCTTTTCGAAACGGAAACGCATTTCGGAAGTTCTGTTGAGATTTCGTGAGTTAGCCCACCTACTGTAAATCCGATTTGAGGCAAGAATTTTTCAAAGCCTGCTCCTATACAGCAGGATGTCGCCTCTTTCGACTATGCACTCATCCATCCAAATGGATTAACAAAAAACATGAAAGCATACGCGTTTTCAACCTATTTTCAACGCATGTGTAAATCTGGTATTATTTTGCAGAAACGATTTATCATTTTTATGCGACACATTTCCTAACTGTCTTACATAAACAAAGTGGGTATTCTGATTTTGTAGTAGTTTTCCGACACCTATGTGACTGAAGCACATTCGCACATTCACTTGCTCTCAGCGTCCTCAAGCTACGCGTTTACCCTGAAATAATTCCACACAGGCCTTTATGGCTCTATAAGAAGATTTCGTGACGTTTACAAACTACGACCATGAATAAGAACCAGTTTATTATCCTCGTAGGTGGTATAGATTAAACTAAGAAGTGTGTTTTACCATGAAAAATCAATTCCAGGGTTTTAACGTACTTATTGTTGCAAACATAATGAGGCTTCAATGTCCGCTGATGTCTTGTTACACGGAACGATCGTAGTTTTAGGCGATGGTAGCATAACCCCACAACTTGGTACATATCATTTCTGGAAAATTATCGTCAGCTCCGCTAAAGTGTTCTAAGTTAATAAAAAAGCAATCTACGTCGCGTGATTAATTAAGTTTTAAGTGACACAACGCATAAGGGTGATTAAAAAAAGGCTCTTAGAAAGTCAGCACGCAAATGCGCACTAAGTTGCCCGGGTTGTTCTACGTGCTAGTTACCTTTGCAAGGTCACCAAGACAACTTTTTTGAGAGATTCAAAGCTCACAGTAGATTTACTAACACATGAAATATCAATCAATATTCTGCAATATGTTTTCGACCCAAAAAGACTACCTAACTAGGCCGTCAACATTTATGCAAAATGCATGCACTAAACATTTTTCGTGAAAATAATTTGACTGCACCCAAGTATATAAATATATATATATATTGTGTGGCTTGCAATATCTATAACACTGATGATCGTTTTCAATATGCGCAGTGCGCAAGTGCGACTAGCGCAAATTACAAAAACGAAGTTGAGAAAAAACTTAACCTTCTTCCCAAAGATCAAGTAAATGTCAGCGAAGACATCAAATATTTGGTAGGTACAAATATCTGGCTACAAACAGTATATACAGTAGCTAGCCTACTACAATAAATGCTTACCGAAATTACAAAGTCTGTGTTCGATAAAAATGGATTACGTAAATAGGGTTGTGACACTGATGAGCGTATAGGATAACCCGAATATAATTCCATCACGCCAGGATGTCGGCCGTTTGAATTAGCTTCTTTTTAGCTTTTTCCAACAGCTAAAATATCTAACGATCACCTACTTAATCAATAGGCATTTTTACATTAATTTTCGATAGCCATATAAAATTTAGTGCTTTTTACAGAAAAAATGCACAAAGTAGGCTTCCCTACACTCATTTAGTGACAGATTGTTTCTTTTTTGCATTTTGTACTCGGATAGAATGCACCTTTATGTTTTTAAACTTTTTGACTCCGCGATAACTTTAATCTGAACCGCAGTTTTACAAACCTCATGTAAAAAATCACACACTCCTCTGTGCTATTAAGAAGACAGTATCTAGGGCTCACGAAATTTCGCATTAACTATGGACCATGTTTTTGACTTTGTAAGCAGCTCTAATAAACGGGCAGATAAGACGCCGTATTAGTTAACCTTCCACGGTCTTAAAAATGTTCCCTTTACAAGTTCCTTTGATACCGAAGGATGCCCTTTTCTTCGAGGATGACATTTGCAAAGAACGTAATTTCACAGTTTGTGAGAGTAAGTAATAATAATGTTGTGCATGTTTCTATGTTTTTAAATTGTATTTGGCATATATTATATGATAAGTAAAATAATAAGGGCATTGAAATTCAATAAGAAGATGGCACTACTTATGTATGCAGGCGGCTGGAAAGCAGTTCATGGATATGCTGACACCTTGGCGTAACTGACATATTGTTGGATTATGTTGTACGGTAAATAGTTTTACAGCCCTGCTTAAGTAATCCTTTTAAGTCGAGAACACATTTCAGATTTTCAGTTTATGTTTCGGTAGATTGGCCAGTTATTGTATTTTTAAAAGGTTTCTGAGACTGGTTTCAAAACCTTGTATGAAAATTCGGACCTGAAATACATCAGCTTTCGCGAACTGACCGCGTAATATTTGCATTCCACAAACAAGTAGCCAGTAGTATATGGGTTTTGTTTGATAAACCATACTCACAGCAGGGGTACTAGAAAAATTCCCAGATAGCTGTTTTGCGGATTTCTGCGTAGTTATTTGACGGATCTGCGAAAGTTTCGTTTTATATCTGGATGCTCTGCAGTGCCGAATGTTTATTCTGCCAACTACTGCAGTTTTTAACTTTGGGCTTTTTAATTTTTCCAGAAATTAACGTGCGAAATCGGCGCAAAATCTTTATCCAAAACGCCTTCGGTTCAGTCTAAACGCTGACATGAATATTTGAGCTGAACTCCATCAGCCTTGGCTGACCAACTGCGTGATTCTGCAATAAGTGAGGACGTCAAATATTAAAATATTCCGTTTAGTGCCACTATTTATAAATTCATATAGGGGCGAGGAAAGAATTGGCATGCAAGCCGCACGAAAATACAAAACGGATGTTCTTTTTTGACCCAAAATTTGGATGGCTTTGACTAACCAGATGCCACTACTCGCAGTCTCAAAATGTGCTTAGTTCGAGTAAGAAGGGGATATTTTGTTCAACGCGGTCCTGATGGCGGCGGTGTCCTGAAAATGGGACATGCAATGGGGGAAACAGTGACTAGGATTTGTTGAAATGTCGATGTCTACAGTAAAGCAGTGTTTTCCTGTTGTCTAAAGTTACAGCCCCAAATAGAAATAGTTGGGAGCCTTCGCTTAAACTAAGCGCTATCTTCTGTTCGAAAAAAGTCTTATGATTTAGTAAAGACCCCCATTGTCTACACGCTGAGGTTAACTCTAAAATTTGTCATGGTAAAACCGGTATTCTATAGCTAAAAGGGGCGCGTGCACACGAAAGGTTGCATGAGCAAGTGTTTCCAAAATTTTCTCGGACCTCCAGGAACTTTCCTTTCCCATATTATTTACTTTAAACGAACTACTTCATTTGTTCCATTTTAGGTTTACAATTTTTACGGTGCGTTTGTCAATAAAGCCATTATTATGAACAAAACGCATATCTCTTTACCGATGAATCAAAGGTTTGATCGAGCGTGTAAATTTACGTAGAACAAATCCTGCCACAACTCTGTTAGGGTTTAAAACAGATGCAAGTTTAAAGAGTAAGAGACAAAGGGAAAAAGATCGGTTAAAACTACAATTTTAAAATTCTATATAAAGCATTCTGTTCTCAAAAATAGATAACGAAGCAAAAGAGCGCAATGCCCAAACACAGAATGTGCTTATTTACCTCGTGACTGTACGTAGTTCTGTACGTAGTTCTAGACACTGGTCTTCTCAAATGTCACACCCAATCTCAGGCGAGATATCAGGTCAAAGTAAATTTATTTTACAATTCAATAGCCCATCATACTGGATTAAAACAATACTTTTCCATGTGTTTTTCTAACAGCTGTATATCTCTGCGGTTTTTTGTAATGTTGAACTGATTATCTAATGGTCATTATTTGAATCACCTAGTTATGACAGGCGCCCCAATCCTTTTTGCCCAAATCTTCTGAAGACCACTATCTCTAAGTGTAGCACCAGCTAACTGCACCGGTTTTTCGAGACCTTCATCGGGAAAGTTTAATCAGATGAGCGCTTTGACGTGTGACCTTTCAGCCTTACTATACAGCTGCTATGAAGAATCGTCGTCGTCCTGAAGTCAAAGAATGATATATTAAATAACCGATGCACAGTAAAGTACCCAGAGAGTTATGGTCCATCGGGAATGTGCATTTAAGTGAAAGATGTACACAATGCCATTATTATCCCTCTGTGCCACGTAAGTACAACGAAGCTAGACCTCCAGTTGTGGAGTCTTTCGATGTACGTATATAAATGTAATGGTGCCTTTTACCACATTCTGTAAGCATGAGAGGAAATTAAGGCCATCGTCTCCAATTTTCGTGATCGCGTCGTATAAAATGAAAAGCTGTTTTTGGCATGCTGTTTACCAACGATGGATTGGAAAATAACTGTTATATCCTGCACGCGGTAGGTCACGTAGCAATTCGCGCATTTTTTTGCTCTGGCCAAACAAACCCAAAAGTTTATTTAATTCCTCTTTTTAAATCACAACACGCATATGAGAAATGCACTCTTCTGAAGCGATGACGAAACTCTCAGAATGATAACCGTGAACGAAAATGTGCTTGCTACTGGAAATTTACATTGGATGATAGCTTAAGGCCAGCAAGTTCCTCGTAAACAAGCGTTAGTTGACCTGACGGTGGGTTCCAGCAGGTTTTTTGGCATCTAGGTTCCGATATTGTTAATAAGAGTTCAGATAGAGAAAAACTGAACGATATAAAGGCAAGCAAATTTAGCACTGCCAATCGATTGAAAAGCTCAATCAGTCGAAGCAATTTTATGAATTTTTCTCATAGTCAAACCTGAATGCAGCACTAAACACATCTGACATAATTGATATTCCCGATCACAACCGACGGGACAACGAGCTCGTGGCTCAATGGTAGCGTCAAATTTCATAACAAAGACTTCGGGCTCTAATCTTACGTGACCCACACTTGGGGTTCGCTATGACTGACTGATGACGACTAACAAGCCAGAAATGGCCATTCCGGTCTCTTTCGCCTTTGTCCATATCTGAATTACATGTACTACTAATCGATATACGACCGCCTGTGAGAGTTCTTGTATAATCCCCAAGTCACAACGAAAAGAGCGCGTCCCGTCACCTGATCGGTGAGTACCCTCCTACTATAATATATATATATATATATTGATAGTGGGCGCTCACCGATCAGGTTACGGAACATGCCCGTTCCGTTGTGCCTTGGGGCTCATACTAGGACCATCGCAGGCAGTCGCACAGCGGCTAGTAGAATGATGTAAATGATGTGGTACCGACAAAGACAAGGGAGACCGGAATGGCCATTTCTGGCTTATTAGCCGTCATCAGTCAGTCATACCCAACCCCAAGTGTGGATCACTTGAGATTCGAACACGGGATCTTTAGTCATGGAGTTTGACGCTCTACCACTGAGCCACGGGCCCGTTGTCCTGTCGGTTGTGATCGGGAATATTAATTATGATAGTGGGCGCTCACCGATCAGGTTACGGAACATGCTCGTTCCTTTGTGCCTTGGGGGTCATACTAGAACCCTCGTAGCTCAGTGGTAGAGCGTCAAAATCCATGACCAAAGATCCCGGGTTCGAATCTCAAGTGATCCACACTTGGGGTTGGGTATGACTGGCTGATGATGGCTAATAAGCCAAAAATGGCCATTCCGATCTCCCTTGTCTTTGTCGTTACCACATGATTTACATATATATATATATATATATCAATCAGGAATGGGCGCACACCGATCTATTGGCTTCACAAAGCAAACAAGCTCCGTATGTGTGGCAAAGGTCACGAACAGGCAACCAATTACCAGGCCGAAGTCGGCCAAGTCATAATAGCA
>CACRXP010000228.1:15700-30272 GCA_902702965.1 Spirometra erinaceieuropaei
GGGGGGGGGGGGAAGGCGACTTGCACGTGAATTGAATTATTATGGTGATGACTGGCGCGATGCCGGCGGCATTCTGCAAGAAATTATGTCTAGGCTATCGGCGATGAAGTTGGACATTGGGGGCTAGTCCCTGTTTCCCATCTGTAAATTAACCAGACATCACGTTCAAAGTCCTAAAGGTTGACGCGAAAAAATGATTACCTTGATCTGGGCAGACCTGATATTTAAAGCAGTTATCGTGCTATGAAACGGCCTCGTGACGTCAGGAAATGTAACAGGTAGAGAGAGGGAGGAGAGACACCTTATTTTTAATTTCCGAAAATCTCGCAGACAATACTTCCCAGTCACATTGGCCAAAACATAAAGGAGTAAAAAAGGCGGTAAACGAAGGCACCGACGTACAAAGCACGTGGTTATTGGTGGGTGACAAATCTGATCTTAATTTCTGCCTTTCAATGTCCTTTACGCGCCAGAACCCGTTTCGGGGCTGGTATGGTCAGCCGTTACTAGGGGAGGTAAAACAAAAGCCCATCCGAGTAGGACGGGCCGACTTCACGGTAGGCTGATGAGAAAGAAACGAAACGATGATTAACTTTGGTCAACCTCGTACTTTTTTCATGGCGCAGTAGCATGCACTGACACATTCATAAAAGTACTACATGCTTGTTGTACGTAATTAATTATCTACCCTTCTTTCACACTTGTTTTATATACTGTTTTTAGTGACGTTATTGTAACCAATAGGGAGTTCAAACGCGTTCACCTACCTTCCCCTTAATAAACTGAATTGAACTGAACTACTATTTTGTTGGACCGACTGCTCATCCCCACAAGCAAAAGTGATGTTTTGCAGGTCGCCATAAAAGCCATATTAAGGGAGAACTAGGCAATAAGTTGAAGAGGTTATTTCGGTCAGATGTGGTTTTGTAACCCCACCTGAAGTAAACATAGCCCAGCCACCTCATATACGGGGCCGGTGGTAATAGGAGTTTTTACGGGCGGGCGGGGGAACGCACAAGCGACGAGATCAAGTAGCTGTATGCGGAAGAATAGCTATTTGGAGTGCGCGGTTGTACTTTGAGTGGTTGAGAAATTGTCGTCCTAACCCCTAGCCGTTACCCCTAACTCTAACCCCTAGCCCTAGCCCTAACCGTAACCTTTAACCCTCGCTCCAACCCCAACAGTATTTTGTCAATCAGGCGGGGCTACATAACCACATCCTACCATGCCAGGTGACAACCTTCCAAGCCATGACTTTTGGGACGTCGGGATAGATTCAAGGCGAGTTTGGATGCTACTGGCTCAGAATTGAGAGCTAGATCTAAGTTGGGTTCACTTGTCTCCGATCTTCCTCTGTAGTGCCAAAGCAACCTGTTCGAGTCAAGTCAACCGGGTTTGCGTGTAGCCCGCATTGGACGACGACCTCACGTCATGCCAGTCCCTGCGTCCAATCTCTTCACCAGTCGGCTTAACTCGGACAGGCGACTGAAACACTGGAGATGTGAGGCCGGTCAATCCTGCCTGGATCCAGCGCTTACTTCCTCACAATACACAACCACAATCGCCTCAACTTTATCAGGACTCTGTCAGGAAGATTACAACCTCGGTCCTCCTTCAGATGCAGGACTAGTCTGCAATGGTTCCTTGTGAGTGTCGCTGTTAAGTCACTCTTATTTTTGTGGGCTTCGAGGCCTAGTGCGTACGCCGATGGAAATCGGGGTCGTATGTGGGACACTGTTTAACTTTGTAAACTATTGTGCCCACACCTATCATCGGTCGTCTGGACATGTCAGGGCCCTCGAAACGCGGTGGGTCTGAGAAGAGGAACCGAAGTAGGCGAAACACAAGTCTGCTTCGCTTTGAGCAGATCGAGGCGTAAGTTACCACTGTGGCCACCTTTTTATGCAGTGGAGCTGTTCGTCTCCCCGATGGCCGAAGTGTCGTTTGTGGCAAGCCAATAATATCATAGGAAATTACTGGAAGATCTCGAGGCACGTGTGCTGGAACGGGACATTCGGGTTCACAGAAGGGACTACAGGGAACATTAGCTCTGAATACGATAAACTTCCTCGGAATAACCAAGTAATCTTGAAGAAGCAGACACGATCGCTGGGACAAGAGCTTTATTAGCCTGACGTTTTGGATTCCTGCTTGAACCCTTTTCCCTCTGATGATGGGTTCGAGCAGCAAGCCGAAAAGTCAGGCTAATAAAGCTCTTGTCCCAGCGATCCTGTATCCTTCTTCAAGACTGCCTCCTGGGACTCGTCTCTTCGCTTCTATTGGTAGCCAACTAATGTCCACACCTGCAGAGAAGCAGTAGGCAGTCGTATACTCCTGCAGACCGAAGTGTTGACACCATGCACAGGTGTCAAACACAAACTCGGACAGTTGATCCGTCGATGCTCGGAAGTTATACCAGAAATCCACATTAGAAGGCGGTGCTCGATGGGAGGCCGAGCCCACGAGGGTTGCTTCGTGTTACTACGAAAAAGCGACTGAACAGGTGTCTGGCTTTTCCGTACGGTACCTATACTAGGATTTTGGTGGAATCACATAAGTCTGTGTGATCAGTCGTTGCGTTAGCGCTTGGTGTTTTCAGTCTACAAGGTGCATACGCTCCGCGTAAAGAAAATCACATATTCTTCTATGCCCCTAAAAAGATATCACATACAGTCCATAAAATTTTGTAATGGATGCGAACTATGTTGCACATTTCATGAGGAGCAGTGGTAAACGGACAAGTACGGTGCTATGTGAATGGACATTGCGCGGTCTTAAAAAGTCTCATAATTGGAAACTTTTTTGAAACCGAATTATACTCCTTATTTCGAGTGTGAAATGTAAAGATGACGTGATTGTCTATCAAACGACTGAAAGAAGGTATATTTTTGTTCGTGACTCCTGTAAAATATATTTGAATTTGCAAGACCATCGAAAATCAATGAGAAAAATGCATGCTAATTAAGTAGTCATTTTTACCGAGTACGCTTTCTACAGGAGTTTGCAACGCAGTGTATTCAAAAACTGACATTCTGCCGAGTCCGAAATATCACAGGAGTATGCCTCAAGATAATCAGTATTACAACTGCGCCTAGGTAATCCTTTCTAATCGAAAACGCATTTCAGAATTTCAGCCAACATTTCATGAGATTGGTCACTCACTGCAAGTGAATTTTTCCTGAAGAAATCTTTTCTGGATGGTAGGACATTTTCTTAAAAGGAGGCTGTAAAGGCACTGAACACGAACAAACGCCATATTAAGCCATATACCATCCTCAATAGAAACAGTATTTTAGTGATCTTTCCTGTCTGATAGCATAGCTAATAAGTTTAAAAGATATGCTAAGTGCGTTAGCTCTTATCGTACTTTTTTCCATGGAAGCGCAATTGGAAGCGTCTGCGTAAAACTCTTTGACGGCCAGCGATACTACCATCTCAGCCGAAGCCATGTCGAAATACTTTCTATCCTAGCTGCAATAGTCAAGGTAATAAATTCAAGTGCTCATCATGATATCCACTACTTCAGGCAGTGAAACACAACAGTGATTGGATTTTCCCACCCAGATTCCTTCAGCTGACTCGAGGAAGCAAAACCTTCAGTTTTTGAATTTGACTCGACCATTTTTCGGAAACGGAGTAAAATGCGCATCAAAAACTCGCTTTTTTCTTTTCGTTAGAACACCTCCTCGATGCGTGTTTGAGCAAACCTCTGGCGCACTTTCAAACTTGAAAATCGCTTGGTGTTTAGGTCAGGAGTGACTGAGGCGATGTCTGGAGGTCTTACTGTGTGTGTGCCATAGTGCCACGTACTCATACAGCTCTCATCAGCGCCTGCCTAGGCATGGATTATGGCTGACGGTTCTACACCTAATTTAATTACTCCAGTAGGCGAGTCCAGTGCCAAATTCGGAGGTGGGGTGTGTAGACATTGCGAGCGGCAATTCATCTGAAGCCGGTTCTTTTAATGCAGCTTTTTATGCCGACCAAAGGTACGGGCTTCTACCAATTGAGGGTGCCCTTAAAGGTCTCGCCATCTAACACGAATCTCGTGGAAGAACAATATCACAATTTTATCATGGGAAGAACCGAACTCAAGTCACAGTATGCTGCGAAATCATCAACAACTTGCCTTGTTTATTTTTCGAGGAAATTAATGTGCGAACTTGGAGTAAATTCTTCGGAAGAGACCTTTTCCGGCGCGGTCCAAGAGTTGATGTGAATATTCGCGCTGAGATCCATCAGCTGTCGTGGAATGACCGCGTAATATTCACAAACCGCCAACAGGCAAACAGTAGTATAAACCTGTTTAATTATTTATCACACTGGCAACATGCTTATTAGATAAAGGCCCAGACAGAGGTGTTTCGCCGATTTTGCACCGCTGCCTGACGCAGCTGCGAGGTGTTCGGCTTATCAGTATACTGCTGGCTGCCTGTTGGCGGTTTGTGAATATTACGCGGTTATTCCGCGATAGCTGATGGTTTTCAGCGCGAATATTTATATCAACTTTCGGACCGTGTTGGAAAAGGTCTGTTCGGAAGAATTTACTCCAAGTTCGCGCATTACTTTCCCCGGAAACTAAACAAGGAAAAGTGAGACCGGACTTCGTGTAGTAGAAAACACACGGGGAAGGTCGGGGGACCCACTTATGAATCGGACCCCTCGTAGCTGCGTCAGGCAGCGGCACAAGATCGGCGAAACAGGCGTGTCTGGGCTTTTAGCTAATACAGTAGATGTGCTAACTCATGAAATGCCAACCAACATTTCGAAATGCGTTCTCGTTTCGAAAGGATAAATTAAGTAGTGTTGTAAAACTAATCATTATGCAGCATAAATCTATAATGATCCAGTTACCTCTGGGTGTCGGCTTTCGAAAGACTTACTTTTGGTTGCATGCAAGATCTATACTCTGCAAAAAATGACTACATAAGTAGTATGCAATTTTTTCATTGATTTTCGATGCCCTTGAAAATTCAATTACATTTCATGGAAAACATGCATAAAAATATTCATTCTTTTAATTATTCGGTAGAAATTCACGTCTTCTTCGCATTTCATACTCAAAAGAAGAGTAAAATTCGGTTTTAAAATAACTTTTCTAATTCCCGAATAATTTTGAACCCGACCAACTGTTACACTTGAATTCAGGGTTTCAAAACTTCAAGCTGTATATTTTCCGTTTACGGAAAACCCTGCATTTCTCTACGATGCTAAGAGGAGACTATATGAGGTTCATAAAATTAAGCAGTGGATTTGAGCAATATTGTTAACTTTACAAGGCACATTTGTAAATGCAGATACATGACGTTTCATGAACGGCCATTGAACGGTATTAAAAAAGCTCACAATTAGAAACTTTTTTGAAATCGAATTTTACTCTTTTTTTAGTATGAAATTGGAAGAAGACCTGATTTTCTACCGAATATGTAAAAGAATGAATATTTTTATGCATGTTTTCCATGAAATATAATTGAATTTTCAAGGGCATCGAAAATTAATGAGAAAATTGCATGCTATTTAAGCAGCCATTTTTTTGCAGAGTATAGATCTTGCATGCAGCCGAAAGTAAGTTCTTTCGAAAGCCGACACCCAGAGGTAACTGGATCATTATAGATTTTTGCTGCATCATGATTAATAAACACTACTTAATTTATCTTTTCGAAACGAGAACGCATTTCGAAATGTTGGTTGACATTTCATGAGTTAGCACATCTACTGTACCTGTGTTGTCAGTATGGTGAATCGCCAACATTATTCTGCTTAGAACTCAGAACTAAGAAAAACACTGCCTAAAAAGTCTTCCGACTCCTTCAACGCAGAATATATGGGTAACAAATGGCCCGTTGCGACAGTGGCAAAACATCATTTTTATTTAATAGACGATCAAGTGATTTTACTTGCCATCTGCTTCGTCTAGAAATAAACCTAAATAAATAATCATTGTTTGTTTTTGTGTCTTCAGCGAGAAACATGATCTTCCCGCGACACGGCCTCCAAACAGCCCTTCTTTGTCCGTAACTGTGGTTGAAAGTCCCTAGAGTTCATTTTAAAAAATTGTTTTTCTTTTACTGTCTGTAAAACCCCGCAGGAAGTAGGATACGTGTTTAGATCCGGTTTTTCTGTCGAACATTTAATTTCTTTCGCTGGCGATCAGAAAAACTCTCAGTGCTGAGTTGGGCCTAGCGAAAGGACCCGTTCGTTCGTCTTTTATTTTGAGACGACTTCTGTCAGACGCTGACGTCTCTCGTCTTCCGAACTGAAAGAATTGCTGTTGTTTTTTATTCATCCTTAGCAAAAGGGTATAATTTTTTCTCAAGACGACTGCAGGCGTAAGAATTCTTTGAAGCAATCTTTACAGATGCATATGCGCATGCTCACATCTTGAAAGTGGAATATAGAAGACCAAAGCTACGCATTCTCTGATGATTAATTTGCGTAATTTGTCTGCTCTCTTTTTCCTGAAACCTATTATTGAACAGCTCTGCGTCTAAGTTTGTGGATGCTTTTAATGAGGGTGTGGAAATAAAATGCAATTTCCACTACTACAGAAATTGAGCCAGTTACTGCATACTGCAGTCGAGCGCAACTCCCTCAACATCATACATAACTGACAGAAGACCCTCCAATACTGCAGCATATAGGTGGACACTTGCTCATCCGCACAGCTTTATATATGCCCACAAACTCCGCATTTTAGAAGGCATTCTGGGCGATTTTTGCCGCATGTTTCGTGTAAAAACTCGTATTTTTAAATCTAGCCCATTTACAATACTAATTCAGTAAGTAGATTTGCTGTCTCGTGAAAAGTTAACCGAAATTCTGGAACATGTTTTTGGTTCGAAAAGTTTACGTGGAAGGATTGTAATACTAATTATCTAGTATATATATACTAATTATATAGTATAATACAAAGATATTTCAGTCGCGCCTGGGTGTCGGCTTTTGAATGAGCTCCTTTTCGGCCGCCCGGTAGAATGAATTTCTCCTATTGATTTTTAGTGCACGCAATAATTCTATTTTTTAGAAAACGTCCTCAAAAATATCCCTTCTTGTGCTAATTTGTTAGTAGCTCTTGTTTTCTTAAAATCTTCTACTTGGAGAGAGTGTATTTTTGCTGTTTAAAAGCTTTTACAAGTCCTGAATACGTTTTTGCCCCACCTACCGTTGTACCCGTAACCAGGGTTTCCCAACTGCTGTATACATTCCGTCAAAGAATAATCATACATTTCCTTAAACGATTAGGTAAATTTTATATAGTAGCTTTAAAATAGTGCAACGAAAGTGGACCAGGATGTATACTTTATAAGTAGCACTAGCAAATGTGCTAATGAGATGCTGTATGAGTGGATATTTCAGTCTTAAAAAATCTCATAAGTAAAAATTTTTTTAAGACCAAAAATACTCTCTCTTTAAGGAAAAATTGAAGAGGACGTAGTCTGTTACCAAATTAGCACAAGGATGGACATTTTTTGCACGTTTCTAGAAAATCTAGTAGAATTTTTGAGGACATCAAAAATCAATGGGACAAATTCGCAATACTTAAGTAGTCATTTCTTGTAGAGTTTGGTTTTTGCGGGCGATCTAAAAGGAGCACATTTAAAGCCCGCATCCAGAAGTGACTAAAATATTGCGTAATTATTTGCCGTACTAACAACACAGGTATTAGTTAAGCGCTAATTACACAATTCTATACTACTGGCTGCCTGCCGGCGGTTTGTGAATACTACGCGGTTTTTCCGCAGTAGCTGATGGATTTCAGCTAAAATATTCATATCAAATTCCGCATTGTGCCTGAAAAGGTCTGTTCTGAAGGACTTACTCCAAGTTTGCTCATTAGTTTCCTCGGAAATTAAACACGGCAAGTGACTAAAATGTCTTAGGATAATGCTGCATCATAACTACCACTGCAAGCCTACTAAAGTAGTCTTTCCGAGTCGAAAACATAGCTCCGAATTTCGGCCAACATGTCATCTACTGTCGATTACTGGCATTACCCTCTGATAAAGGAGTACACCTCAGTAGTCACTTAAGGCGGTCATTAGTCTATGAAATACCATCCAAAACTAGGAGTTTATCTAAACTGCCTATACAGACAAAAATTCCCCGTCGTCTGCTAACTTCGATGCCGCCATGGAGCGTGCAGTTACGGTGGCGAGGTTCCTCGAAAAGTACAGACCAGAATGCACGTAAACTAATTGGTTTTTCGAAGGTCGAGCCCGGACGTCACCTCTGATTTTGATTTCTGTCCCAGGGTAATGATCACCCGGCATGACAGCTGAAAAAGCATAGTCGTCAGGCGACGCTGTCCCATCAACCGCCATGTCTATGGGCAGCGGGGCTTAACTGCCCCAACGCCAGAAGGTCACTCAGAGCGTGAGATGTTCCGATCTGAGAGTTCTCTTGCGGTGACCGCGAAGGCAAGGAATGCTGCAACGTGTGGCACGTAGTGTCTCGTCAGTTGAGAACACTGCGAATCGCCGGTGTTTCGGAAGGGTTGCAGTGGTGACCTGTATGTGACTTTCGACGCATCCATCTCACTCTCTTCTTTCTCACGCTTACCATGGTTACATGCAATACAGAGTCAAAATGACTGGAGATGAGCACGAGTGTAGTGTTTGACATGTCTACAGTTGTCTCACACGACCTAGTTTCTAAGTTCATTGGCGTTCCGGAATTTATACAACTGAGGGACCATATCTGCAAGGTGTCCTTGCGATCTGGCTGGGGATCAGTGTTTCACCGGCTGTCAGCTTTTCAAATTACAACTGTTAACCCACAGCTTTAGTTTCCAGGTGAGTCTGATGGTTTGCGATGGACGCAGAACGGAGGACTTGAGTGTAAACTAGATTGCAGCGAGTCAGACCTGGCTTTGGAGATCTGACTTGCAGCTCCAAACTCGGTCTCGTTATATCCTGAAAGTATTCTTTCCAGTTATAAGGCTAGGTCTGCTGTCGTTGTAAGGGATAAGTATATGGGTGAGGTAAGAAAAGGTTAGCTGTTGTTTAACAAATTCACCAGCGTCTTAACACCCCTGCTTTACTGACAGAAGTTGGCATCCCGTCTAACAATACTTCGAGTACTTCTTTACAACCAGACTGCTCTACGTGTCGATCTTTTCTTTTTTAGGAAAGTAGCTTTCCTCTTACTAAAGAATTGCGTGGGATGGGAGACGTTCAGAACAATGAACCAATGTAGACATTTCATCAGCGCCGACTCTTCGGAGCTGTACAGACCAGCGAATGTCATCCTGCCGACGACGGGCCAACCAAAAACTCTACTGAACAACACCTGCTTTTAACAATATTCTAGACAGTCCTCTGTAGTTTCCCCCTACCCCGAGCATATGCTTAACCCCTACCGTCGACGGATATCATGGAGTTCTTCAATTCTTCATTTGGTACCGATTGATATTTGGACAGTCTCCTGTAATCTAATGCTCATTTTAGAGTTTGAGCAGTCGGAAACAATGAGATTCTTGCCCTGCCGTTTGTCTGTCATGATTGACTTGTTCAACGTGCGGTTTTTGACAGGAAAAAGGTTTCGGACACTGGACTTGGATACCATCGTCTCCTACTACGTAGGCCGGATGTTGGACGACTGGTATTTACTACGGGAGTTGACTTTAAATGCTGTCCCCACAGTTGACGCCTATAAGCATGGTGGAGGACATGAGAGCGAAGGGGGTGGGAGCGAGTACACGACGCTGATGCACCTCAGATGTTACCGCAAATGCTTTTGACACTGACCCTCTGTCCGTGAGGAACGCTAACACCTCACCTAAACCGCCACCGCAGATACCGACCTGATACTCAGGTTATGAAAACGACTGTCTTGGTTAACAGCCATGTCATGCCAGTTATGGGAAGTCGTCCACAGTCATGGGTTGAGGTCCGTTGACTGGAACGCCGCGGACCAATTGGCCGGTACTCAAACTCCGCTAACATGTGCGCATTGTTGATTAACATCCAGGGTACGAATTAGCCTGAATTGACACCATCGGATCATTAACAATGGATATGCCACCAACTCACCTCCCTCCTAACAAAACCGCCGCCAGTATCTCGAATGAATACACCTCCGCCCCACCGTGAGATTACGTTCCAGTCTCCGTCAAGCCTGGTCGGACCTCCAAGTAACCTACGCAACGTTAAGGCCACTAGTAAATCGCACATATTTATCAAACATCGGGCTGGTCAGTCATCAGGAGATTCATCGCATTGCGACTGTAGACCCGGTGTTGGAATCCTTGCGAGGTGCCAAAAGGTGCTGATTTGGCCTCAAAGAGAGCCTGCTCTGCGGACGAAGGATGTCGCCGCTAATACCTGGGTGATGTCTCGTCCAGCTATAGGCAGTAATGAGGAAAAAACAAGTCACGAATAAGCACGGAGGTACGTTGCGGCTGGTTACTGTTGACGCCATTTGAGTTATATTCACTGAGGGTTGATCAACCTGCACTGTATATGGCTGCTAGTCAGCGGAGAAACTCGAAAATTGCCAAAAACCTGTAGAGGGCAGTACGCAGTCGGCGCATGGTAGTCTTTGAAACATTCAGCTAAATATGAGAGAGATAATAGGAGATGAAATAGGGGCGGCACAGAACCGAAAAGGGCAGTTAGCGTGCAAGCCAGGTCCCACCAAGCATCGATGACGCCAGACCCAGGCTGCGGGCAGTCGTGTGGGCTGGCGCGTCAACAAACCCCAAGGCAGTTTGGTCGCGTACGTCGCGGGCGTAAGACGGTGCACTGCCTTCGTGGCGTCCCCACCGGACATCTAACAAGCGGGCAGCAGGCGGTGATGAGTCACCCCCGGCCCGGCTACAAGGTTGTCGTAACTGGGCTGTTGGGTGACGCCGTCGTGCCTTGGCAAATGCCAAACCTTGCACTCTAACATGCCAATTCTCCCCCTGCCCCTGGACCGTGCGAGCAGTCGCGGCTGTTGCCGCGGTGCGGGGGTGTTGATTGGTGCGCTGGGACAAGGTCGCCGTCCCAAGGCCAAGGCGAACACACCTGGCAGAGAAACAAGCACTGGCTTCCTGGTCTTCATTTGAGGTGCAGGCCTAACACTGCAACGACACGAAGGACACTTAGGGATGCCAGGGTGATTTTTCCCAAATACTGAAACAGTACTTCATACACCTGGGAAGCCGCATCAGCGTACATGGGACACAACGCCAAAAATCCAGACAGGTAGCTCAATGCTACTTCTCTGTCGCCGCAGAATATAACGACAAACGGCTCGACTCTTCGGTTGGTCCCCAACTGATCCTGTTGCGGCTCGAGCAGTGGACGTACTTGAAGCACCGCAACCAATTGGTCCAGTCCTGATTAACAGGAGAAGGGGGAAGACACCAGGATGATGGGTTTATTGTACGCATAATCATGGGCTCCTGTCTCGGACGATGGTGAACACCGAGACCGGAACGTGTATCGACGTTATTAAGTCATGGCGGAGAGAGAGAGAGTCCTGGGGGGTCAGTTGCTTTTATGGGTTTGTGAGAGCAGCTCTCAGTGGCTTGGTGCGTTGCATCGCACAGGAGGCAAGGACAGTTGTAGTTGTCTGGACGAGTCGATCTGACTGTAAGGTCAGCGCGTCTGGGACTGATCGCGGGGAAGGTTAATAAGCTGGAAACAGCCGGGCGTTGAACAAAGGCGTTGGTCATCAAAACGACGCCCGTAATCCACAGGTCCCTCAAATAGACAACGCCGTCGCATGACTTCTAAAGGGGGATCGAAGGCACGTTTGACATGCCAAAGGCTGGGGCGAAATACCCAGTCGGCCACTGTATCCGACTTCACCTCCAGTCGGCTTGAGGGCGACTGGAGAAGGTAGAGCAAGACTGAGACCGGGGAATCCGTCCTGACGATAGGTCCGAACTTATTACTCCATGTCTGGAATCGTAACTTGGAAGGTTTACAACTGATGGTATAAACCAGTCCTTCTGCGGGCCAGGGTTTAGGCTGCAGTGGCATTCTCACTTAGGCGAGATCCCAACCATCCCCATAAGAAGTCTGCGGATCGTGTGTGGCATGCGTAGGCGGGCTGTTCAGCATTACCAGTCATCCGTACCCATCAACGGGTGCCTTGAGTTTATCCTGCTACCGAAGCAAAGTGAATCAGGGAAGAGAGGGCGAGGTGGACGCATCGACAATCCACTTCACTGACAGTTCGACCATCGGCTTCGATGATGTCCACCGTGTGCCCCACATGCGAGCAGCAATGGGAGCAGGAACGGTGACTTACGCAGGGGTTTATAGTGCCGGTAGACTTGCGTAGAATCTACCTACACTCTCTTCTCCTCCCTCGCCCAAGCCCGGTGTCAAGACAGAGTCAAGAAGACCGGAGACGGGGGAGGCCGCAGGTGGATGACTCGAACGGATCCTCACCTTGGCGTTCAACCACACCCCCTGGCCCACACAGCAAATAACCAGGATTTCAACCAACACAAGAGGGATTTGGAGGCTGGCACGACCGAAGCCGCACCTGGGCGTGCCGCCAACGCCTGGCTCGGATCCCACACTGTGATGGGAGTGCCATAATGGCCACATTAAAAAGGAGCCATTGCAGCCTGACTCTCAGACCGCCTCCCGTCGAGGAGGAGGTCCAAGATACCCCGTCAGTTGGCAACCTTCCAAGCCACGGCTTTTAGCGCACCGTGATAGCTTCAAGCGCGTCAGATTGATTATAGTGAGGAGAAAGTGCGCTGAGTCGTCGACCTCACTCTCCCTTCCCACTCCCACACCCCAGCCGCTGTCCGAACCGGTCAGCAGACTGGGGTGAGGAATGGGCGCGGTGGCTGTCATGGTCGACTGACCATGACTGCGCGCGCCACGACACGACCTGGCCCCCCATACACACAACACCAGGATTTCACACAACGGGGGTTGAACGGCGTGTCTCTCACTTGCATGGGAGTGCCGTGGAAGGTGCTGTTTCAGCCCGTTCCCAGCCCACCAGTCCGCCACTCCACACAACACACACACACACAATGCGACGAACTGCGTGAACCGAGAGCGGGCGTCAATCAGCAACCTTCCTATCCACGACGCTTGACGTGTCGGGATAGTCTCGGACTCAAGTCACCCGTGCAGCCGAAACCGCATGGGGACCGAGTCGAGATGCGGACTTCCCACTTGCGTGGGAGGTGGCAGTTGGGTGCATGAGGTGTGTGAGTGTTGATTTCTGGTGGTAGTGGTGGTGGTGGTGGTGGTGGAGGAGGAGGAGGTAGGGAGTGAGTGAATGTGTGGTGTGACCGGCTGTTGTCTACCGCAGGTCGTCGTGGATGCGCATGTGGCCGAATAGGCTCATGCGATGCCTGAAAGTGTGAGGACAGTGTGGGCAGTTGAGACGAGCTTGGTGGGTATAGGTGGGTGCTCCAGGCACTGGTTCGCCAGTCTCTGTGCGATGGATTCGCAAGTGACTGACCAGGCCGATGCGTGAGGTGAATGTGCGTGGACAGTGTGGGCATGAGAAGTCGGCGGTGTCAGTGTCAGCTACAGAGGAGGCGGTGGTGGTGGCGCAGACGGAAGAGCTTACTGTTTCGCCGGTTCTGAGTCTTCACTGATGTCAGGTGACTTCCATCGCCCTCGGCGCGGTCTACCACCGACGTTGGCTGTCTCTCTTCTAGTGGGCGGTGGGATAAGCTCTTCGTATTTCGCAGGTTTCACTTTTATGGCAGCAACTTGGAGCCATAGACGCAACTGACCTTATATGCGTACGAAACCACGCGTCTCACCAAGAGAATCAACTTTCTCTATTTCACTATAAGTACGCTCACGTGTTACCGCTGGAACACAGCTGAGAGGACAAGGAACCGTGAGACTGATCCGGTGAGACCATCACCCATCTCAATCCGATCCAGGTAGACTTAACCTACCATTACGCCTTAATGTTTGGCCGGAGTGGTCGGATAATGGACGGATGGTGCTGGCTCACCCTTATCGGGCAGGTAACCCGAGATGATATCGGAGTAAGGGAAGTCCGAAACGCCTAGTGTTGCGGGTTCAGTGGGCCACAACGGGGGCTGGACTGGTTCACTGCAGGCGCTTTTCAGACTGCGCCGAGCCCATCATAATTCCTGCTGCGCATGCTTTTGGTGGCAGGCCTTCACATCACATCACGCCCAATTCCATCACCAGCTGGTCGGACAGTCGAATGGTGTAGAGGAGAAGATAGAGCGAGGCTGAGACCGGGGAATCCGTCCAGACGACAGGTCCGAGCCTATTACTCCATGTCTGGAATCGTGACTTGGAAGGTTTACAACTGATGATATAAACCAGTCCTTCTGCGGGCCAGGGTTTAGGCTGCAGTGGCATTCTCACTTAGGCTAGATCCCATAAGAAGCCTGCGGATCGTGTGTGACATGCGTAGGCGGGCTGTTCAGCAACGGGTGCCTTGAGTTTATCTTGCTACCGAAGCAAGGTGAATCAGGGAAGAGAGAGAGAGCGAGGTGGACGCATCGACACTGCACTTCACTATAAGTACGCTTACGTGCAAGACACCGCTGTTCGTCGTGGAGTAACGGTGGACGCCGTCGTTTCCGATGGCCGAACTACTTGAGTGGTGAAGGCGAATG
>CACRXP010000228.1:39914-56456 GCA_902702965.1 Spirometra erinaceieuropaei
AACCGCGCATTCCCAATAGCTTTTCTTTTGCATACATTTACTAGACCTCATCGCCTGTGCGTTTCTCGGTCCCACCTGTAAAAAACCCTATTACCACCGATCCCGTATTAGAGGTGACTGGGGTTTGTTTACTTCAGGTGCGGCTACACAACCACACCCGACCCAGATGTTAACTGTGCTGTTTACCTGTCAACTAGCGTTTATGTGCACAGGATAGAATAGGCTTATGCGGGGTCCGAATAGTCTTGGACAGTAAGCGCAAGTAAGGCCTGAGTGATGGGTGCTGGTCAAGTCTCCTGGAACTGGTTCTCCGTGCGATGGATTTACGGGCTAGATCGCAGTTGGCAGCCAGGAATGGGGAAGCAGACAGCGATCTTAACCATAACCCTAACCTCAACCTTAAACGTTAACCGTTAACCCTAACGGCAACCCTTACCCTGGCCGAAATCGTAAACACAACCATAGTCCTTAGACATAGCCGTAACTGAAAAACTTACCCATAATACTGAAACCTAATCGTACGCTCAAACCCTAACCGTAACCCGAAAACCTAAGCCTAAAGGCATAATCCTAACCCGAAAATCGGAAACCGTTAATTGGTACCCTAATCGTAACTCCAAGCGTAAAACGGAAGCCAAATGGGTCAGATGTGATAATGAAGCCCCACAAAATTGTCCCAATAAGCAACCCCCCCCACCCCACCTGTAAGACGGGGCCTGGCTACCAACTGCGATCTATTCGATTTACAAGTGGCCGAGCAGCCTGATGCTTTATCCAGATGTGTGATTGCAATAGGAGCATGTCGGTACCGTGTCTACATTGCTGGCCGTATGTGCCAATTAACTGGTGAAAATGATATCGGTGAGTTCCGTAGAAACGATCAGTGAGCGCCCCTCTATTCTATATTCCCCATCGCAACCGACAGCGAACCCCTGGCTCAGTGGTTAGAGGTGTTGGACTTCTAACTTACAGGTCGTAATATGAAGCCTCAGGTGTTCCACACTTAGGGGTTGGGTATGACTGGCTGACGACAGCTAGTAAGCCAGATGTGGCCATTCCAGTCTCCCTTGTCTTTGTCGGCCATATCATTCTGCCGATATCGGTTGTGTATCGTGGAAGTGGAGGCGAGCTAGTGTTGTATGCATTGCGATGGATCTGAATCCGTCCAAAGAGGTCGGTATATAACTTTAATGTTAATTAGCGATGCAGACACGATGGCGAGGTTTGGGCGCCGGTCACTTGAACTGTGACGTTCAAATCGGGCGTGTTTGTTGCTCAGCCTCGGTTTCTAATATTCAGTTGGTTTCGAAGGTGGTTGCTCCTGTTTCTGCGGATGTGTGCCTTGACTACCGAACATTTCAACTCCTTTGGTTAAAGTGAAGTTCTCGTGTCGCCCCTAATGCTTCGCTTTTGTTTATCTTGTGTCCGAGCAGATATAGTGACACCGCCGTGGAACAGGTGTTTAGTCATGTGCCGTTTGTTATCTTCCTGACATGGTTGCTCCATCGCAAGTGAGGCCGCTTCGACATTCTGTGAATGCCAGCACACGCGTTGCTAGCAGGGCCTGATTATCCGAAATCCATCCCTCAGTATCTTCAATATCCTTCAATACCTTCTCAGACGGATTACTTGACATATATTTTTTTCCTTTCTGTCTTCTGTGCATTATTCGCAGTGCACAGTCCATCAACAAGTGCAACGAGCTTCCCATTCCATACTCTGTGCTAAAACTTCACCTAGGCGGAGTAACAAGCCATGTGGGGAGCGCAGAGATGAGCACTTTTCCCAACACCGGGGTCGGTGCGTCAGATGGTCGAGCAATCATCACGCCAACATCCAACGCACGTGATGAAATTGCAGCAATTATCAACTCAAATATCGGCCATCAAGCAATGATCACACCAAGTGCGATGATCCCGGATGAAGGGGGGAGCCGTGAATGTTCACAGGTATGCGATAGCATGGCTACTGTATCCTATAAATACCGCAGCCCCTTGTGAAAAAACTACTCGTTTCTGCTTTTTTGTGTCTGATGATGGATTCGAATAGGAATCCGAAACGTCAGGCTAATAACGCTCTTGTCCCGGCGATCGTGTCTCCTTCTTCAATTCACATCTTCGCCTTCAAGTGGACGCAGTTGGTACAGCAACCCCGTCGTTGTCAGTCTAAGGCCCGGTCTGACTAGCATTCTCGACCTTGATGCTGACATGGCCTGGAGTTGCACTTTCCAGCTATGCGAAGTTGTCCACACTTGTGAGTTGAGATCCGTTGACGGTCAGCCTGGGTGTTTGAATTCTTCAGTTGGAGGCGATTAGTACGCGAGCACTGCCCTCTCGGTGTTTGTGGTCAGTCCGACGTCTGAGCAGCTGAAGTCCAAGTGGCTCATGCCTTGTGCCCGTTGCGCTGTTCAGCGCACGATTGTTGGTAAATAAGAGATTGTGGATGCCGACCTTGTATACTATTGTCTCCACCTACATACGTCAGGTGTTGAGCAGTTGTCAGCCAGTTGAGGAGTTGACGTTACAGCCATGTCACTTCCCACTGCATGCGTCTATCAGAATGACGCAAATATGTAATTGAATCGGGTCTCCGCAATGTACGCCGTCTTGTCATCGTGAAAATGGTTCACTTTCTCTGTAAGCTGTCCCATGCACTCAGCTTCTGCCATTACGTTCCGGGTCCCATCACGGTTCACGACATTAAAAGTCCGACAAATCTACGAACGTGGCATAGACATTCGTCCTCACTTCTCGGCATGTGTTCTGAAGTTTGCGGGCCCCGAAGGCCATGCATACGGTTCCGTGGTATTGTTGCCCACGGCCGTCACGGCTGTCTGATGTCCCTGTCCAAGGCCTCGCTGCCCCAGGGTCATTTACCCCTTTCAGTGAGTCGTTCCAGACGCGCTCGCCTGAAGCCACTCAACCGACTTCAGCTCGGACACACCTGCGTCCACACAGTCGCAGCTGCCCATGCGGCCACTTGAACGCACTTCCCGCCTGCAACCACGACACAAGCCACTTAAACGCCACCCCTCGGCGAATGCAACACACTGATTGGACACCCCTTCAGATTGCCCCACAAACCTATAAAAGAAGCTGCCACCACTACCTCGAGAACTCTCGGACATGACTGGACGCAGTCAACACCAACTGTGGCTTCGCAAGCCGCCATTGCCGCCTAAGGAGAATCACTCACGTTTCTGTATACATTAAATCATTCACCCCGGTGACTCCTGTCTTCTCCTTCAACACGGGATTTGGCCTGACGATTGTAGCGCTTTGAGCATGCAATCTCACCGCTTAGTCGCTAGAGTATCTCCAGAATCCACAATGACTTCGAAGGATGCCGTTCCTCCGTGTATGTATTCAGACGATCAAGTTGAATTCGGACCAGTATTTCGACAGTATTATTGCGGAGGGAGATCATCCGATGACTGTTGCGGATTTGACTGATAAATTGACGTCTTCATAGGCAGGCAATGGTTGCGTTCCTAGATGTTGCGAATTTAATTAAATCCTCCATCTCCTCTCAAATATGGAAATCGGTCTATTCAGAAGTGGCAGTTCTCCGTTTTTGTAGACATCTGTTAGAATTTAGTCTGTATCCAGAAATCCCCACGAGATGTCTGTTGCAGGAGGAGTGATCGTTCGAGGTCAGCGCTGATCGTTTGTTAAGGAAGTCGGTTGCAGGCGTTGTCCCAGATTATAGGTGAGTGTTTGAGAGCCCCCCCCCCCGGCCCTCCGAAGAGCTCAGCCCAACGCCTGAGAATCAGCGATTTTTCCAACAACAGGACTGTGCCGCCCCGGCTGTGAGGAGCAGTTGAGTGCAGCAGATTGCTTTGATGATCTCGAGGGCGGAAAGAAGACGTATGCCGACACGCACACACACACATTCGCATCGGGTCGTTGTCGGCATCTGATGGATGCAGAGGGTGTGCAATCAAGTCAATTTGTGCGTCAGCGCCCCAACATCAACCGGTCTTCGTCATAATTCAGGACTTGCTTGTTCACAGAACAAAGGAAGAATTCCAGTCGCGCATGCAGTTGATGGTCTTTCTACCAACGCGGTTTTTAGACGACTGAAACATATTACTGTCTACCTCCGCCGTCTTTCTCGGTCTGCTTATTAAATTACCAAAAGTACATTGGCGGCACGAGGAGCCTGCTGAGAGAGTTTACAGGAATGAGTTTGTTTCCGGCAGACGTCCATAAACTGTGACTGTTAAGGTTGTGTGGGCTGATGGGTCTTCTCTGGTAAATTGCCAACTGACTGACCAGTGCTAGAAGTTTGGAGGAAGGAAAGAGGATATTCGGGAGGTGGAAGCCCTGCAGGTCCGGGAATTCAGAGAGAAAAGAGGAGAGAGAGAGAGAGAGAGGTGGTAAAGAATATGAACACATGATCTCTGGGACAGTAGGTGTATTAGTCTGAGCTTTCCGTCTCGTACAGGAGGCCATCGTCAGAGACTGTGAGAATGCGACATCAAATGAGCAGTTTTTATAGTTAAGCCATGACGATGGCCTCCTGTACGAGACCGAAAGCTCAGACTAATACACCTACTGTCCCAGAGATCGTGTGTTCATCTTCTTTACAACAAAAACCTGAGATTCGCATATTCGCTTCCATCAGAGAGAGGTGGAGACAATTAGAACTCTGAGCAGGACGGAACTCAGGGCAGGTTGTTATGGCGTGGTTTACTCGAACCGTGTGAATTCCGGCATACCTCGATGCCCAGGGGACATTGATCGCTGTCCCTGAATGCACCCTCTAGTGGGAAAGCCTGTGCGAAATTGAACTGCAGTACTGGAGAGTATAGACGAAGACAACGTGCTTTCTAACGCGGCTTTGGTGGTATTACTACCAACCTATTGCGACTTTCCATGGGATAATTTACAACTTTTTGAGGTACATATTTCCAAAGTTACCCGGCATTTGCAGAAACAACCGGCACCTTTCCCTCGAGAGGGCGGATAAAAGACAGATTTCTCGTAAAAAGTTTGTCGTAAATCTCGTCTCCTTGGGAAATGGTTTTTGGCTTAATGGGAGATTTCGTTTGTTCAAAAGTTCAGCTGTCTAAGTCTTTTGTGAAACACGTCCTGAGCTTCACCATACCCCTAAGATTAAAAAACTACTCTATACGTATACTAGCTGGACCCGGCCACGCGTTGCTGTGGCCCGGTCCGATGAAGTGGCAAACAAAGAAAAGAGGAAGGGGCACGTTTCTAATATGTTTAATGTCATAATGCTTGTGAATATATAATTTTTTGTCGTGGCGTTTTCTGTGCAGGTTGTTTGGTTTGTCGATTCTGGAGCACGCAGCGTAGAATTGGCCATGTGAGAAACAATCCGTTTGCAAATCCAAACCGCACAATTCTAAAGATTGGCCCTGAGCTCTGTTGATGGTGATTGCAAACGCCAATCGAATCGGGAGTTGAAGTCGCTTAACTTGAAATGGCAGGTCAGTTGGAATCAGTGGATTGTGAGGAATAAGGACATGTTAACCTTTGTAAGGTCATGTCAAGATGCTTCCACGACGTTGCTCATTTACGTTTCTACTGCAAGCTGGGTGCCGCTGTAAAGCTTCGACTGGCTAATATTGCGCAACGTGATGATCGGCACACCGTTTTTCAATTGCAGCACGTGCGAGGGCATCCTTGGCAGATCAAGTGAATTCAAAATTCCAGCAGAATAATTAACTGCCTCGTCTGCTTCACAACCCTGTCAACGGACGTGTATGCGACTGCCTCGCTTTCAATCATAGACTGAATAGTATGGCTAGGTTTGAAGACATCTTCGTTCTTGGCCGCAAGAATAGCCCGTTCGCTCAGCCAATCGCGACTGGTATAATTTGTCTGAATATTGAAAAACACCTTCTCAACCAATGCTTCTTTTGAGGACACTAAATTGCCGAAGGTAAGAGGTAGTAAAATGTTTCATGAAGTCGAATCAACTGGCACCGTTCCGTTCCCCATTAACAGCCATCGGTGTGAGAGTATCTCAGCTGATCGGTGGTTTTACAGCTGGACATGCACATTTGTAGCTAATTGTACCGTGTGGACGCGGCGCCACAAGGTAGAGTACTTCAGGCAGGCATTTATTTCGTCGGCTGGTGTCGATCAAGGAATAACAGGCAATGTTTGCCTGAAGTCGCCTGCAAGCAGCAACAGTGCATCTCCAAATGGTCTGGTGTTTCCGCGCAAATCTTAAAGTGTTCGAGCGCTTTTTTGTGCACAATGGCACATCCATCGCAGACAATAAGTTTGCATTTCGGCAGTACTTTTCCCATGCCAGATGCCTTAGAAGTGTTGCATATGGGAATTTCCATGAATTACACGTTCAACGGCAATTTCAAAGCTGAATGAGCAGTTCGTCCGCCGGGTAGCAAGGTTGCAGTTATTCCGGACGACGCAAGTGCTAAGGCTGCCTTTTTCGTTTGAATTGCTGCCAGAATCAGTCTTATTAGGAACGTTTTACCAGTCCCTCTTATCGGTCACTGCAAGTTTGCGCGGAAGCAGCAGACCCTTTGGAGACGCATTGCTACTGCTTGCAGGAAACTTCAGGCAAACACTGCCTGTAATTCATCGATGGACAACAGCGAGCGAAATAAATGTCCGCCTGAAATAGGCTTCTTGGTGGTGCCACGTCCAGATGGTAACATTAACTACAAATATGCGTGTCCAGCTGCAAAACGACCGAGCGGATGAGGCACTCTTACATCAATTGCTGGCTTTTGGAAACGGAACGGTGCCGGTTTATCCAACTTTCGGGACGCATTTCACTACCTCTTACCTTCGGGAATTTAGTAACGTCAAGAGAAGAATTGATTGAAAGGATATTTCCCAATATTCAAACCATTTACACAAATCATGATCGACTGAGCGAACGAGGTATTCTTGTGGCCAAGAGCAAAGATGTCTACCAACTTAACTACATTATTCAGTCCAGACTTCAAAATGATCCGTCACATACAGTAGATGTGCTAACTCATGAAATGTCAACAAAAATTTCGAAATGCGTTCTCGTTTCAAAAAGATAAATTAAGTAGTGTTGTAAAAGTAATCATGATGCAGCATAAATCTATAATGAGCCACTTACCTCAGGGTTTCGGCTTTCGAAAGAACTTATTTTCGGCTGCATGCAAAATCTATACTCTGCAAAAAATGACTACTTAAGTAGCACGCAATTTTATCATTGATTTTCGATGCCCTTGAAAATTCAATTATATTTCATGGAAAACATGCATAAAAATATTCATTCTTTTACTTATTCGGTAGAAAATCACGTCTTCTTCTAATTTCATGCTCAAAAAAGAGTATAATTCGGTTTTAAAAAAACTTTTCTAATTCCCGAATAATTTTGAACCCAACCAACTGTTACACTTGAATTCAGGGGTTTCAAAACTACAAGCTGTATATTTTCCGTGTACGGAAAACCCTGCATTTCTCTACGATGCTAAGAGGAGACCATATGAGGTTCATAAAATTAAGCAGTGGATTTGAGCAATACTGTTAACTTGACAAGCCACATTCGTAAATGCAGATACATGACGTTTCATGAACTGCCATTTAACGGTATTAAAAAATCTTACAATTAAAAACTTTTTAAAACCGATTATACTCTTCTTTTGAGTATGAAATTGGAGAAAGACGTGATTTCCTACCGAATAAGCAGAAGAGTGAATATTTCTATGCATGTTTTCCATGAAATATAATTGAATTTTCAAGGGCATCGAAAATCAGTGATAAAATTGCGTGCTACTTAAGTAGTCATTTTTTGCAGAGTATAGATTTTGCATGCAGCCGAAAATAAGTTCTTTCGAAAGCCGAAACCCTGAGGTAAGTGGGTCATTATAGATTTATGCTGCATCATGATTAGTTTTTCGACACTACTTAATTTATCTTTTCGAAACGAGAACGCATTTCGAAATTTTTGTTGACATTTCATGAGTTAGCACATCTTCTGTATACGTCCGTCAACACCGTTGTGGAAGCAGAAGAAGCAGTTAATTATCCAACAGGATTTCTCAATTCCCGTGATCTGCCAGGAATGCTGCCGCACGTACTGTAATTCAAAATCGGCGTGTTGATTAGCATATTGCGAAATAACAACCAGCCGGAGTTTTGTAACGGCATGCGGCTTGCAGTAAAAAATAACTGAGCAACCTCGCGGAAGAAACTATTTTGACAACACCTTTCACTGCTGAACAGGTCCTTATTCCTCGCATTTCACTGATTCCAACTGCCATGCTATTTCAATTTAGGCGACTACAACTCCCGATTCTATTGGCGTTTGCAATCACCATCAACGAAGCTCCGGGCTAATCTTTAGAATTGTGCCGTCTGGATCTGCAAACAGATTGCTTCCCACGTGGCCAACGATATATTATGCGCTCCAGAGTGGCTAAACCAGACATTCTGTATATCTGCACAGATAATGGAGCGACAAAAATAGTGTACACCCACAAGCACTATGAAATTAAACATACTAGAAACGTGTCCCTTCCCCTTTCCTTTCTGAGCCACAGCAACGCGTGGCGGGGTACAGCTATATAAAGGAAGATGTTCCGAACATAGTGCCGAAACTCTTTATAAAAATAATAAAATACTAGGAGACTGCGAAAGGTCGTAAAACGTGACAGACACTAGACAGATGCCGAAAGTATCAAAATGACAACCCTTTAAATCGAAAAATGATGTTCTTTCGAGTGTGCACATAAAATTAACGCTTAGAATATCGCTAGGTGAACTCAATCGTCATACTGTCTGCTGAACTTCTTAAGTGGCTGAGGGAAATTTTCGATGGAAAGCGAGCCCACCAGCCAGCATACTGGTTTTGGCCTATACTCGCGGGAATTGAGTTCTTCCACATGAAAGTCTAATAAAGAACCTAAATCAGTATTTACCTGGCTGAAACCTACAGCGCGAGAGCGGGGAGGGGGGCGGGGAGGGGTTGGAAGGAAGGTGGCGGTTTAGTCTGCCTTCTTCAATCCATCCGGATCACAAAAAATAGGTGAGCTCAACACGAGAACTGGCTCTGTTCCAGGCACTAACGATGACATAATCGAGCGCGAAGGGTGAAAGGGCTCTGTGGAGCCTCAGAACAACATGTTCTTGTTTATGCCTATGTTTACTCGTTTTCTAGACAAGCAGACTTGACCCGAACGTCGAAGTTGCGTGTGAAAAGCCTATGTGAAATGGTCCTAGTCGAGCGGACCTACGAGCATTAAGGGGTGATTTGGAGTTCAAATCTCTCCGCTTCCTCTTCTCCCGTTTCTTCTTCTTCTTCTTCTTCTTCTTCTTCTTCTCATTTCCTTGCTTCCCTTACTCCTCCTCCTCCTCCTCCTCCTCCTCCTCCTCCTCCTCATCATCATCATCATCATCATCATGGATGTCTTGAGGATGGTTTCAGAGTGATTAGTGTTATTTTGTTAATTTAGGCATATTTCATTATTTTGGCTAGAAAGGATTACTCTAGAGTGACTGCATGATCCTAAGACTTTCCATACGCTTTGGGATTTGGATTTGAATCTGAATTTGATCGGCCACCTCTAAATATAATACTCAGCGAAATATGACCGCTTAGGCGGTATGCATTTGCCCGTCTTCTTTCGGTGCCTTTAAGAATCCAAACATAGTCTATGGAAAGAATGCTCAAAAAACCTCACTTCTCACACCCTTCTTGTAGCAGAATATGTCTTGTCTAAATTTTACAAATTAGAAAAGAGTGTCTTTCAGTCTCAGAAAAATTGATCAAAACAATTTTGAGACCGTGAAATATTCATCGAAGTGGCGTCTCAACTTCACGTTTGTTAGGGTGCTTTTGTAATAAACAACATGATCCATAGCGGTTGCAAACTTTTATAAGCGCTGTGTGGCACCCTAACGGAGCAGAGGAATGCATGATTTTCTTTAAGTAGCATGTATACAGCCTATAATTTGGAAGCTCTAAGTGCATATGCAACGGTGGATTAACCTGGAATGGGTAAACTTCTTTAAAACAGAAAGGTATCCATTCTTCAGGTAAAAATTCCTTGAAATGATTTAAAAGAAGAAGTGATGTTTTTACCTGATTTTCTGAAAAATGTATTCATATTTATAAAGGCACCGGAAATCATCGAACAAAGGCATATTACTTAAGTAGTCATTTTTAGGTAATGTGCTCCTCACCCGTGACCAGTACGACGTTCAGTCAGGGTCTTGTACCCCTTGGATTATGATGCATGCTAATTAGTAGTGCGTTCCCACTTAAATCGTCCTTTTTGACCGAGCCCGTACCTAGTAATTTCAGCCAAAATTGTTCCGCGTCGAGTTATGCTGTTTTTATCCTATAGGCCATACTTTTGCAGAAAATTTTCTTTACACTTCACAACTTCGTTCTTATTCATTTGTGTCTAAGTCGATGGTTAGTAACCCTAGAAACGTGTTCCATTCCGATTGCGTTAAAATACAGTATGTGGGCTAAATCATGAAATCTCAACAGAAATTCCGAAATGCGTTTCCGCTTCGAAAAGATTAATTAAGTAGGGCTGTAAAACTAATCAATATGCAGCATAATTCTATAATAATTCAATTACCCCAGGATGCCGGCTTTCGAACAAACATCTTTTTGCTTGCATCCGAAAAAATACTCCTCAAAAAATGACTACTTACGTAGCATGCATTTTTCATTGATTTTCGATGTCCTTAAAGATTAAATTATATTTCGTGGAAAACATGTGCAAAAATATTCATTCTTTTGCTCATTCAGTAGAAAATTACGTCCTCTTTCAATTTTACACACGAAGAAAGGGTATAATTGGGGTTTATAAAACTGTTCCAATTCCCGAATAATTTTGAACCCGACCTACCGTGACACTTGCATTCAGGGTTCCCAAACTACAAGCCATATAACTTCCGCGCACGGAAAATAATGCATAACTCTAAGGTAGTAAGAGGAGACTATATGGTGTACATGAAATTTAGCAGTGGATTTGAGGTATATTGCTAACTTTGCAAGCCACATTGGTAAATGCAGAGACATGACGTTTTATGAAGGGCCATTTCACGCTATTAAAAATCTCGCAATTGGAAACTCTTTTGAAACCGAATTATATTCTTCCTTCGAGTGCAAAATTGAAAGAAGACGTCATTTTCCACTGAATGAGCAAAAGAGTGAATATTTTGTGCATTTTTTTCCATGAAATATAATTGGATCTTTAAGGGCATCGAAAATCAGTGAAAAAATACATGCTACTTAAGTAGTCATTTTTACGGAGTATGTTTTTAGATGCAGCCAAAAAAAGTCTGTTCGAAAGCCAGCATCCTGTGGTAACGGAATGATAATACAATTATGTTGCACGATGATTAGTTTTACAACCCTACTTAATTAATCCTTTCGAAGCGGAAACGCATTTCGGAATTTCGGTTGACATTTCATGAGTTAGCCCACCGGAGAGATCATATGTTTCTAAGACTATGTTTGCTTTTTTGCGAATTACAGCATGCTGAACTCAGTTTTCTGCCAAAATATTGCCCACATTTAAAAATGAGGTTTTGTTTTTAAATGGTGATAATTAAAGTTATGCAGTTAAGAAGAACAGGTTTAAAGGAAACCGTCTTGACAGATTCGGAGTTTATTGTTTAGCTGCGTCTTTTGCGAACCAAAAACTTGGTTAACGCTACAGCAGGTTTAGCGAGATCCGAATTTCCACCTACTGTTCACTGATCGAACTTCAAAGTACCAACATTTTAAGAGCACTGAGGGGTTTTGGTTGAAAAAGCCTGGAATATGAGTGATCAGCCATCTCCGGCTCCAAGTCAGGTTGTTTGGTTTCCACCGGAATCAAGTCACAGCATTTCTTCCGCTTGTCCTTTTTCGAGTAAAAACAGACGAAAACATTCGGTAGTGTTAACACCAATCCAGGTTAAATTGCCCACTTAAGAGGGCCGTTCAGTCAACCACTGCCAACCCCGATGACTTATTATTGGGTCCGAATAACGCGATGTGGCTTTAAATATTTAATCTGATTTCCAATATCCTGGACCGCATTAAGTTAAAACCTTAATCATGAGAAAACCTTGATCAACTGAAAGCGGTTTCTGGGTCTTGAGGTGGGACCTCTTTGATTGTCAGGGGGAATCAGTTCTCAGATTTCCATAGGACCTTCTCATACAGATCACATTTAGATCACTATTTGATGTCCAGTATTTAAACTTGGGCGCTTAATAGCGTAAATATTTTGGCCCCTTTAACAAGACTTTGTCGTGTTAATTTGTCGTGATTTCGTAAAAACAGAGGTCCTTTTTCAGAAAGCAACGCTGTTTTTTTTCATCGTTTGCCTAACTGTAACACTCCCGGACCCAAGCATCGGAGACATGGTGTTTATTGCTGACAGCCTGATAGGTGCTGTGTTCTCAAAGCTGCTCTTCATCGTTCAGAGAGCAGCGAGGTTAATGAGGAGTCGTGGTGGAGAAAGTGAAGAGTAGTGAAAATGTCAGAAACAGCGAAGACCTTGGCAAACCTCCAGGAGTCACCTTTGAAACAGATGATCGATGTGGAGAGCTCAGACGTGGGATGTTCTGAACTGCAAGTTTGACAGTCAAAAGCCCACTCATACACACAAACACACATATGTCTGGTAAGATCGCTGCGATCACCAACGCACTGAGTGCTTGAGTGAGATAGAAGTTCTCAGGTAACTTTTCCACATGGTGATCAGTGCAGACATTGCTAATTATCACAGGTATCTAAGTCACGATGAGGCTAAAACGATGAAACAGCAGATCGGCTTCCCGTGACGATGACGCGCTCAGAGATTTGCCTGTGATCTTACCGCAGCACATCAAAGTAAGCAGACTGAACGATGCTTTCACAATTCACAGCAAAAGTGGTTTGGCGGTATTTTTCTCGGAAAAATTATTGTGCTCTCAGAGAAAAGTGTGTGAAAATTATTTGTGAAATTTTATCTTCCGAGAGAAAAATAATTATAAGTTCTCAGGGCTTCTAAGAGCAAATAATTGCATTTGCAAGCTGGACGTACAGTAGATGGGCTAACTCATGAAATGTCAACCAAAATTTCGAAATGCGTTCTCGCTTCGAAAAGATAAATTAAGCAGTATTGTAAAACTAATCCTGATGCAGCATGAATATTTTTATGCATGTTTTCCATGAAATATAATTGAATTTTCAAGGGCACCGAAAATCAATGAGAAAATGGCATGCTACGTAAGTAGTCATTTTTTGCAGAGTATAGATCTTGCATGCAGTCGAAAATAAGTTCGTCCGAAAGCCGACAGCCTGAGGTAACTGGATCATTATAGATTTGTGCTGCATCATGATTAGTTTTACAACACTACTTAATTTATCTTTTCGAAACGAGAACGCACTTCGAAATTTTGGTTGACATTTCATGAGTTAGCACATCTACTGTATGATGGTTGGTTAACTAGAAATGTCAATTAATACAACATCGTATCTGCCCTTTTAATAATTTTGGACATAAGGCAAGCAAAATAATCTTTATCTCATGAAAAATTTTCTGATTCCTATATGATAATATCTAAATAGAGTAAAGAAATAGATGAGTTTTTAAACTGAACGGCATGCCAGGATCGAAATTATTCGGAAATCATAAAGTTTTTTTAAAACCGGGAAATGTACTTTCTCAAGGCATAAAGTCCGAAGAAGACTAAATTTTCTGCCAGGTGGGTACCACAAAGAATTTTTTTGTCCGACTACTACTAGATATATTCGAATTTATAAGGGTATAAAAAACCAACGGGAAAATTTTTAGATTATCTAAGTTAACGTTTTTTACTAAGTGTAGTTTTTTTGGCGGCCAGGAAGATAGTACGATCCCACCTCAGTGGTCATTTCTAATCGAAAACACATTTCAGACTTTCGGTTAAGACTTCATGAGATGACCCAACTACTAGACATCGTAATGCATACCGGTTTTCTAAGCTGAACATCTGCTTCATAGTGGGAACGTTTGGTTGTTCATTTCTTCAGTGCAAGACATGAGGATAGGAACCCCCTATTCCGGGTGTCTTGCGCTAATTTCCGGGGATTTTGACTTAGGGGTTAAGGTTAATGTTAGGGTTGAGATTAGGATTTGGAAGCTAGCATTAGGACACGCGAGTAGTTACACCTCCTAGAATTTCGCCCAAGGTCACTCGGGGGGGAGGGTGGGGTGAGGTTAATACTTCCGGGTCCTATTCTCTCATCTTTCAGAATCATAAGAAGTTTTGGAACAGGCAGACTCCGATCCTTCCCAGACATCTTCGCCAAACTCAGTCAGTTGAAGGAAAATTCCAGTAGACTGTGTACGCTATAGGTGAAAGTACAATGCAAGAATGGTAGCAGTTAACGCAGGGGATACAGAGGAGTTTAGGGGGACATTAATTGAGCTGCTCGTTAATACACACCAATTTCTTTGGTACATAAATCTTCAAAAATAGCAACGGACCGGAACGATGGAAAACACGAGACAAAGCATAAAGCACATAAGGAAGGTTCTCACCTTGCAACTTGCAAACAACCCTACCTATGTTTAAATACTCTAGCAGTCTCACAAAGTTGAATAACACGCTAAACATGTTGAAGGGCGACAGTTACATAGGAACTCCTGCTGGGTAGGGTCTGCTGGCGAGAGCCAATAAGACCGAAACGGCCGTCTCACTCTTCGTTGTCCTTGCGAGCAATCGCCTTCTGAGTAGATATATGTAAAAATTGTGGCAGAGAGACGTTCAATGATAAGGTTACGGGATACGCTTGCCCCCTTATGCCCTGAGTATGGCTGACTGACGCGGACCAATAAGCGAGAGGTAGTCGTCCCGCTTCCCGGTGTCCTTATTAGTATCCATATATTAAGTTCACGGGCTTTGAGGATTGCGCGTGTCCGCTATGCCATGATTCAGCAAACCGTGGCCCTCGCAGCCTGGTGTGCGCTGACAGTTCCTTGGGACCTGGTTCCCTGCCGGCAGATCCACTGGCGCGCCCGCTGGGTATAGGGGTCGTGTGCACGGCTACCCAATGACTTATGTCACCCTCCTCTCTCGGACCCGTTTTTGTTGCCGAGTAAAATCCTGGTCAAGTACGGTTAGGTGCGGGTCCGGTCGTGTCAGCCATCTGCGGCCTCCCCCGCCTTCGATCTTCTTGCCTGTCTTGACACCGGGCTCGGGTGGGGGACGGAGGATGGGGTGTGGTAGATGCCGTGCAAGTCAGCTGTTACTACAATATAATTCACACAGAAGTCACCGTGCCTGCCCCCGTCATGCTGCGGAGCACACGGTGGATATCCTGACCAACGACCATCGAACTATTATACTGAGCTCCAACGGTACGAACAAGTTGCACAACCTGGTGGGTGAGTCTTCCCCTATCAGAGTTAGTGTTTTCGGCAAGATCCTATTTCGTAGCCGAACCTGTTAGGGGTAAGGGTTAGTGGCTAGGGGTCAGAGTTATGGGTTAGAGGTTAAGTTAAAGGGTTGGGCTTTGGGCTTAGGAGTTGGGGGGTATGGATTATGGGTTTGGGGTTAGGGTTATGGGTTAGGCTGGGGCTTGTCTACTGGAAGTACGGCTGCGAAATAAGATCCGACCGTGTTTTAAATCATAATATACAGGGCAACGGGCCAGTGGCTCAGTGGTAAAGCGCTGTCTTTGTGCCTGTATCTCAGCGCTTGCCATATCTTTACTGTCATAGTCTGGTCGGGCTCAGTCCGGGCTGTTCGTGATCCCTGTGTCATCCAGTCGGAATTTGTTTCGGCGCGCCCATTCCGCCTTAAAAAGTAACTGATGTACAGTGACAGGGAATGCCAGGTGGAGGGGCACGGCTACGTGCTTGCGCAATACATATGACCTCAATTTGTCTGTGCTGTGGACTGATGATAGTCACCCCATAACGGACGGTAAAAAGTCTTTGCTAGCAACGCAACAGCGACAGCAAAAGAAGAGAGATCAAGACCGATCCGACACGCATTTAGTGAAGACTTCCGTTTGTATGTGAAATTGGATCTGCTCTTTGGCTTACACGAAGTGCTAAAGGTCGTTGCTTGGACTTGCGTAGCATCTACCGCACTCTCTTTTTCCCACCTCCCACCTGGACCCGGTGCCAAGATAGAGTCAAGAAGACGGGAGGCGGCGGATGACGCAGGTGGCTGGCGCGGCCGGACCCGCACCTAGGCGTGCCACCACACCCCCTGGTCCATAACATACGCTTGACTTGTATAGCTCAGTCTTCCCTTGGAATAAGGGGCAGACTGGGATGGCTCCTTCATGATGTGACCTTCATGGCGCTTCTCACATAGGCGAGGCCCCAGATTCCCTCACTGAAACCTGATTCGTGAGATCACATTTAGCACGTGTAGACGAGCTTGGTGACCTCGTTGGCCACTGCTTCCATGCCCATTTCCGATCGTCCGGTTTGCTGAGGATGTTGGAAGGGAGATAAAGAATTGAGGCGAGAATCTACTTTACTATCGACGACCTCGCGCGGCGGCCACCACGGCGCTCTGAGTTCAGCGATGGTATTCGTGGATAGCGACGAACAAACTACCAGTTGTCAGC
>CACRXP010000228.1:57424-89089 GCA_902702965.1 Spirometra erinaceieuropaei
GCTAAGTCTACTTCACCTGGTTGCCTTCCTCACCTGCATCATTTAACACTAATTCCTGTGAGTAAACACCCAGCACTCACATCGTCTCTCAGTACATAGGTCAGCTGCTAAGTAAAGACTAGGTTTGCCTAAAATTCAAAAAGTGGGCTTCTGGACAGTTGAGAATACCCTCTTCTGTCTCTCATCTTTAATGAGTCTGGGAAAAATGAGGTGTAGGACCCTCGACTAACTCGAGTTAGCCTGTGGACCGTGTCATACGTTGAATGGTGGTAGAGGGGGTTTTACGGGTAGGGCAACACATAGGACGGAGAGTAAGAGGACACAGAAAATAGATAAATTTCTGCCAAAATTTTTATCGTAAGCTGTCAATTGGCAAAGAATGTGAGCACGATTGTTGGGAAACAGACAAGGAGCAGTTTTCAAAAAATAACGGACCCTGAACAAAGCTCAACTGGCAAGTTTACATTTAGTCAGGAAGGGAAGGAAATTTTGAAAAAATGGGAACGTTGAATAATAAGTGATGTTCACAGTAACACCTTATTTTAGGGCATATTTTTGGAGTTGCCATCTACTTTCGGGTCCTACACTCTATTGTTACCTTGAGGCCTATTGGCAATCGTGACTTATGCGTGGAAGGGAGGTCTACACACGATCGTGCACACGCTGTCTCATCAGGTATAGTCAAAAGCGACTGGACAGACGCCGTCGTTTACCAATACTTTCGCCCTCATCCACGTCTGTCGCAAATTAAACGTTTTTTTGTCAAGGTCAGTTTTTCACACACTTGGATGGTCATACCATTAAGGGTTTACCTGAAGGCCACGGTAAGAAGGAGCCATCACAACTTGGGTTGCAGGTATCACACCACTTAACAACTTCCCAAGTCACCATTTTAGGTACATTTTACCTGCAAGGAAAGGTTGTACAGACTGAATGCACTGTGCCCGCGCGTTAATTGGGATGATAAGGATTGTGTCTGGTGTACTTGCTGAGCAGGGAACTTACCCGATCCACATGTGCCATAACACGTTGCTAGTGGCAGTTAACACTTGGATTAAATCTTGTCCGGACATTATCCATCCGTTTTGGTCTGGGGTTCCATTGAAACCCATTCTGGCGGTCGCGAATAAAAGCCCGATAAAGAAAAGCACAAATTCACAGTAACCTTAAAAATGAAGCATAACCGCAACTATGCCCCAGCAGCTAACTTTCGAACACCAGTAAAAGATGCTTTAGGCGTTCTGGCGACGCATTCTGAAACATCTGCACGCGTAAGGATAGAAGAGGATTTTCCCATCTTCCCCACGTTATTTCCGGATTTGAGAGTGGAAAAAATGGTCTGCAAGGCTTACACGAATCTTCATAAAGCAGATAAGCCAGATAAAAGCGCTAACCGTGAAAGATATCCATCCTCAAGGCGACGTCCCCTTAAATAAAGGTAGGACCGGAATCCCCGTTCAAGGAGCATGAGTGTTTTTGAGTGGTGTTCTTAATTACGAATATCTACCCCAGCCGGTCAGAAAAGTACAGTCAGGTTAATCGGTTGTTGTTGGTCTACTACTGGAACATCGATTCCATGCCCTTCTGATCAAGAAACGGGCGGTGACGGAGACCGACCTGCCGTGGAATACTAAATCTGATAATAATTATAACAACCTACTAGCAACACGTGAGTAACATATATATTGCATATGTACGACAACAGGTTTAGGGAGTATTTGTGAGGCTGACCGATGTGCCATGAACTTCTAGAGGTTGAAAGCAAGAAGGTAACTACCATCCGTTGAAGCGGTTAGGACTTTGATAGAAGACGAGTCATTCATGGTTGGACATGAGTATTTTCGCCATCACAGTTCAGTCTCTGATGCAATCATTTGCACCGGAGAACCTTGTCCTGCCGAAATCGTATCCCAAGCTAAAATAGAATTTGTTGTACCGAGAGTCTGTGCACAAATTAGGAATGACCTGCCACGAAGTCCTCTTCACAAGCAGCAAGATTTTCCCTATCTAAACCTTATGAGCCTTCTAGGAAGAACTTCCACCAAATTGGCGTTGAAGAGTCTGATGCATTAGTTCGAACAACTAGAATAATTGTTATGTTTACTCTCTGTGGCCGCAATTGCTCGTAAGGTCTAGCTGTGTGCATTTTCTGCGTTTAAGTAAGTGTGGAATTATGCATTGCACGAAAGTTATCGTAAACGAACATTGGATTAATCTAGGGCAGTCAACCTTCAAATAAACTATTAGAAAGGGAGCCAACCGTGGCCGGATAGCTCAGTCGGTTAGAGCGTCGTGCTAATAACGCGAATGTCGAGGGTTCGAGCCCCTCTCTGGCCAACTGTTTTTCCTCGAGCCGAGAAGGCATAGTTTTAAGGACTTGCACCCTGATAACATATCTACATCGACACCTCGAGATGAACTAAGTTCTGCGATTGTTCCCATGTTACATTTGAAAAGTCAATTTGTCAAACATGTGTTTTCGCTAACTCGTCATCAGGCCAAAAAAGTTACATAGAAGTTGGAAATATGCGAAGATCACAGGGTTTATAAGTGATTCAGGAGCTATTAACACTCATTATTCCCACGCCACCCGTATGGCGACGCGTGTTATGATCATTGGGACGTTGACACAGGCGCTTCGTCTTCCGTGCCCTAGTAGCAATGAGTTACGAATAAGACCCGAATCGGTACGCCGTCAGTTTCGATTGGCCGGACGCAAATCGAATGCGCGTTTGTCAGGCGAATCCGCTGCGATTCGGCTACGACGTTTCATAACTCAAAATATCAACTAAACGACAGCCTACGTATATCCGTTATCAGTGACCCCCCTGACCCTCTCATCCGGGTTTTGCCGCCTACTGCCCTGTACACTTATAGCTAGTAACATTTTTGCAGTTCATGAAAGGAAGCCGTTAGGTCAAATTTAAAAAAAATTATTAAACATGTAAAACCTTTAAAATGTATAGAAGTTGAATTCATGGCTGCGTTGAGGGTCCCGCCTCGCCATATGGCGGATGGCTAGATTATGCGAATCTGCAAAGGAAACATGTAAAAACATTAGGCACTATCCAAGTAAAATGAGCGAAGCGGACTAATAAGTAATTTTTCAAGTATACTGTTTAAAATGCCTGCATTTATGCTACGTATACCTACCCTGCTAGCACCAGCCCCGTCTAGCCCCGCCTAGCCCCCGGGGCCAGACGGGGCTGGGCCCCGTTTCGGCGGGGCTATGACGGGGCTACGACGGGGCTAGGGACGCGATAGCCCCGTCTAGCCCCGGGGGCTAGGCGGGGCCCAGCCCCGTCTAGGTCATTGATAAGGATGCAGTCCATGGTAATTACCATGGACTCATTGTGTGTGGAATTTAATGCGTCGTTTAAAGGCATTTTTAGTGCACTCTCCAATTGGTCACGGCCAAATAGCGGTCCTCTCTTCTGTCATTACAGCTGTACTAAATTTCATCAGCGTACATGCATAACCGGTTTTAACTAGAACCAAATTATACAGAGGCGTTCCGAAGAACGGCCTCTTTCCCTGTTGTCGGCCGCAGAAGGTGACATAGGAGGTGATTTTTTTGGAGAACAGCGCACCGAAAACTCTCTCAACGAAGGACACAACAGTGTCTCCGCCAAGAGAGGTCAAGTACATCCTCATCCGTCCTAGCAGGCTCAAGACACTGTCGTAGACTACTTTGCCCACAATAAATTCCTACTGCAAAAATATGACTAACAAAGTGCTAGATAAATCTGCCCACAATTGGCCAAAATCCTCTTTTGGTCTTCTTATGAATAGGAAGACCGTCGATGGCTAAGTACGCTACTATCTCATCACCTACCACCTGCGTGAAAAGGCACGTAACTGCTCAGTCAACTGCTTTACAAGTCCTAAGTGAACGTACTCACCGCCGCCCAATGCCGTTGCCGGTGGCAGATCGCCTGTTCCGCCGAGAACTGTTCGTGCGTCCAAAGGCATGTTTGACACGTCGTCTGGACTCACCTGCCTCAAAATCTCATATATGAGCTAGTGTTGGTGTCTAAGTACACACACCAGCACGTGGTCCGCAGTCTACCGATAGCTAGTTGGGGTCCTTCACCCTATCGTTGCCGATAATCGATATTGTAAAGGGGCGCCAAAAACGGTGAGGAGTCCCCCTGGGCAATTTTTTTACCGTGAATGGGCCACAAGGGGCTAACGTGTTGTAGGCCCCGTCTAGCCCCACACAGTCCACCAGAGCCCCTCAAGACTAGGGGGGGGGGCTAGTGCCAGCAGGATCCGCTGAATTTGCATTGACATGCCAAAATCGAAACAATCAGTTAACCATTTCTCTTCTCTATCCGTTGGGAATTTTTCCGCATTTATTTTCGCTTGTGCGCTTATCTACTCGAGTAGATAATCGATAAACCCGCAGACCAATCAGGTGACGAGATAGCCCTATCGCGAGATTTCCGCTATAACAGTGCATCAGGTAGCTTTTCAATGCTACTAGGGTCGGATTTTGAACCTCCGTCTTTGACAAGTTTGAGTGGTCCCGTCGTTGAGCACTTTCGAAAATTGATTTATCGCTCAACAGCTCCTCCCATGCACGATCCCGAAAAGTGGTCGCCATCACAGCTGTGCATCGTCCCAACTGCCCCAGGAACATTGCTGCAAGTTAAAATGCAGGTCCCACCGAGACTCGAAGTCGGGTCGCAGGATTCAAAGTCCTGAGTGCTAACCACTACACCATGGGACCGGCCGCCGTCCCTTCAGTTTAGTCATCTTACTGTCAAAAGATCATTTTTACTTTTTTCCGAACTGAATTAGACAGCCAGAATGTGATTTTGTTCGAATACTACAATCTAAGATGACTAGTTTTAAGAAGTATTAGAAGCATCATTGCAACACTCAAGGTTGAAAGACGGAATTAATTATGTTGCATGCAGAAGACTGACAGCTGTAAAACATGTGTTCGTAGTAACAAAATATACAATGTATTGTGAGTGAAGAAATGTCGGGCACCGGAACACTTCGTTTATTGTCCTGAGCTTTCAGACTCGTACAGGAGTCCATCGTCAGAGGTAGTGGCAGAAACAGGACAAGCGGCAGTTATAAGGCACGTAGGTCCAATCATCGACCGACGTGGCACGACTGGAGGTGACTACGCAGGGCTCTGTACGCCGGCGCCACCCTGACAGACGAGTAGCTATCTAGTCACCAGCCCCTGTCAACACCAATCCCGCCCAGACTTACTTTAGATACCTCCGGCGAACTTAAAAATAACGCTTTACATCAGGACGCATTCGAAACGTACACACTGGCATTGTCTATATCCAGCTGTCAACAGTTGTTCATGATGCAAAGGCTAGTACTTAATTCGGTGGCTGACGATGGCAGTGGCTGATGTCCTTTAGTCAGCATAAATAAATAAATGCCTTAATGCAACTATCAGTTTGTTATATATCAACTTAAGGGACGGCTACGTATACTTAATAGGTCATGGTAAGGATGGACTCACTGTGTGTGTATGGAACTTAATGTTTCGTCTAAGTAAACGATCATATGCCCGTTTAAAGGCATTTTTTAGCGTCCTCTCCAATTGTTCACGGTCGAATAGCTGTCCTCTGTTCCAGTGGTGAAAGACCTCTGTAATAAATTTCATCAGCATACACGCATAAAAGGTCTTACCTAGAACCAAATTATACACAGGCGTTCCGAAGAACGGCCTCTTTCCCTGTTTTCGGCCGTAGAAAGTGATATAGGAGGTGATTCCTTCGGAGAACAGCGCTCCGAAGACTCTGTCAACGAAAGACACAACCGTATCCCCGCCGAGAGTCGATAAGTACGCCACCTAGCAAAGTAATATACAGTGTCGCAACGTAACATACCATTTGTTGGCGATGTGAATTATCGCCAAGGGCACCGAAGTCCTCCAGAGTTTCCACCCGCCGCAACTCTGGGTCGGAGGACTCAGATGTGCAGCTGGATGCCCTCATAGCAATGGCTTGCGAATCGAGATTCGCTGCTCGCGTCTCGCTCGCAACTGGCCTCTGATTGGTTGACTGCAGTCGTATCGGCATGTTTCCCAGGGACGCGCACGAGTGAGCGTACGCTGATATGCTACCGATTTTTATCGATAGCACGGCGTGCTTGCCTGGCGTGGTCGTCCCTGCAGGCGCCCATGGGCGTCACTTCCTGCCTTGCCACGCTGCTGAGCGGACGCAGAGCTGTCCTGAGCTTTACCTTTTCTATTAATCCATAATATTGTGTTTATCCGTTTCCTTTTCTTCATGTTCAGACCAATTTGTCGGAGAACTTATCGTAGGCGTGTCGATAGGGAGTTTAGAAGTCGTATCCTTGCAATTGCTGCGATAATGAGGGAGAAGTACCCGCCAAAGTCATCATCTTCGTCGAGAGTTTCATACACAGGCTCAGAGTCATCAGACACCCCTATTTCCTCTTCGGTGGACACATCGACGTCGATGAGTGAGCAGTGGCAAAGTCCATTTGAAGAGCGTCCCGTGTCTCTCCCAACTGAAGTGGAGGTAACCTCACGAGACGTGCTGCGATCCTGGGCAGTTAGTTCCGAAATACCCCACCAGCATCTGGCCAATCTGCTGAAAGAGCACATGTGCTCCTGAGGCCTCGGAGCAGATCCATCATCTCTGCGTTTTGATGGCGCAACTCAGCGATCTGGTGTATCAGCATTGCCTGTGACTCCATGAGCCACCGAATGCCTTGCCTCAAACTAGCCCGCCTTCGTTGGGTAGTTGGGCTTCCAGTGCGCCGAGGGGTACTAAACAAACGACTACTTCCTAGGCAGGTCTCACAAGGAACATCGAAACTTATCCTCCGAAGAGGACGTAGGGGCGTCTATTGACGGAGTGTAGATGGACAAACCCCTCAACGAAGAGGATTTGGGCGGGTATTTCTCCCTCAATTTCTCCGCAACTGCACGTATATGGTTCTGAAACTCTCCACACGCCTGCGTTGAGTTCTCCGAGATACTGGCCTGGACGTACTAGAAAAGAACATGTAAAAACTCAATAGAAAAGAAGTGCAGGACAGCAATGCGAGCGTTCGGTGGCATGGGAAGGCCGGAAGTGACGACCGGGTGCGAGCGTGCGAAAGCAGGCACGCCGTCATATCGATAAAAATCGATAGCATATCAGCGTACGCTTACCCGTGCGCGGCCGGGGGAAACTTGCGGCTACGACTGCAGCCAACCAATCAGAATCCAGCTGCGCTCGGGAGGGGAGCATCGAATCTCCATGTCAAAGCTGAGGACGCCAAGGGTAGCACACATAGCAAGGTAGCGAAGCGCTGGGAAGAGATCCTGACTAAGAGCGATCTGGGAAGAGTTGTTAACATGTAGCGATACTTATCCGCACATAGGGGAAGAAGGAACGTCAAGTAGGCGATAAGGCATAATTGAATGAGATGGGAATCGGACATAGATATAATAATAGTTAATTGTACAAGTTGAATGCGTTGAAGCACTGCAACAACCTGTCTGGATGGAGAGGCGACATCGACGTGCCAGGTAATTGACCGGTGGGGAACGCAGCGCTGTGGGCAACTGCAGGGGACGGCCGAGGGAGGTGCCGACGTAGAGAGAGAAGGGAGAGAGATAAAGGAGAGACAGAGAGAGAGAATGGCCGATCTCATGAAATGTTGGCCAAAATTCTGAAATGCGTTTTCGATTAAAAAGGACTACTTAGATGGGGTTGTAAGACTGATTGTCTTGCAGCGTAATCCTATAATATTTTGGACTCGGCAGGATGTTGGCTTTTGAATGCAATTCTTTTCAATCTCCTGTGGAAACCGTACTCGGTAAAAAATGAGTACTTAAGTAGCACGCATTTTTCATATTGATTTGCGGTGGTCTTATAGATTCAAATATATTTTATAAAACCATAAACGAAAATGTTTTTTCTTTTACTCGTTTGATAGCGAATCGCGTCAACTTCATGTTTTCTATTCGAATAAGGAGTATAATTAGGTTTTAACAAGTTTCTAACTATGGAATTTTTTGAGACCGTTCAATGTCCATCTATGTTGCATCGTACCTGACCGTTTACCACTGCTCCTCATGAAATGTACAACATGGTCCGCATCCATTGCAGAATTTTATGGATTCTATATAGTATCTTTTGAAAGGCATAGCGGAATATGTGATTTTCTCTAGGCGGAACGCATGCACCATGTAGACTGAAGTCACTACGCGCTAATGCAACGGCTGATCAGGCTCCAAATTATTCGGATATTAAAAAACATTTTTAAAACCTAATTGTATAGGAGATTGAAGAGAAGTGCATTTAAAAGCCGACATCCTGTCGAGTCCGAAATATTATAGGATTATGTTGCAAGATAATGAGTATTACAATCCCACCTAAGTAGTCCTTCTTAATCGAGGACCCATTTTAGAATTTTGGCCAACATTTCATGAGATCGGCCACTCACTGTAAGCGCACAGACACACATACAAATGCAGACCCTCCTATCGGGACGATCTGCAAAAAACTCCAATCTTCTATGGATAGGTATGACAATTCAACGAACTGGTATGGACGGGTTCAAATAGGGTGACTCCACTATTTGCAAGAGGTTTTACTCACACTTGTCCCCATCTGATGAGTATGTACAATATGTTGCATGCTTGGTATAGGCAGCAAAAACTCAGCCATAGAGCGAATGGAACCACATAGGGCTCTCAAATTCGTCGCCCCTATTGGCACAATTGTAAATCAAATCTGGTGTTACGTGCAAGAAACTGGGACATTTAGGCATTTAATGTAAGGCATAACTCGTCAGCCCGTGTGCTGAGTCGAGTCGGGACTCCTTGGATAGAAACACTGCTCAGTGCGTTTGTGTGTGCTCCCAATATTTTTAGATCGTTCGCAAGTGGAGGACGTCTATAGAAGTAGTGAAAAGCAGTTGGTTTATTAGCGGCCCTTGGGAAACCCCAAAGTGAACTGGTAATTTAAGTGACGCGGCGGTATGATTTAAATGCACAGATGGGAAATTCCAAATGACCATGGCACGGAAACTTTTTTACTGGTAGACGATGACAATATCTAATGTGGTCAGGAGATTCATGAGGCAGGACCGCATCCTCCCCATCCTGCTGCTTCTGCTCCTCTGGTTCTCTCCGTGCTTTCCTTACCCCTCCTAGGGTATCGATATTGCTGATAGAAGCGAACAGTGCTATAAATACTGCACTCCTGGTGCCACCATCACCTTTATCTACGAATGTCTCTGATGATGGATTCGAGTGAGAATCCGAAACGTCAGACAAATAAATTTCTTTTTCCAGCGATCGCATCTTCATCTTCTGGTATCGATATTGCTGGGGAGTTAAAACTATTCATCTATCTAGGAAGGAGCACATGTGCTCACGGAGGCTATTTTCCATGTCTATACACGATATATTTCAGGTGGGTGGCAGAACGACATTCATGTACTCAGATGCTTTTTCGGCTAGGACGGCTGAGCTTACGTAAAAAAGCGGCCCAGACAGCAGCCCACTCAGATTCACTAAAGGCAGGATAGTCTGAATATTGGTCCGATTTCATTTCCGAGCAACGTCTTTGGTGGTTTGAAAGGGTATTGAATTCGTGTTGAACACAGCAGAAAACGTAATCACACTTTAGTGGCGTTCTTTAAGGCTCAGCCCTTACTCTTCCTTGTATATGCTAATGAGAGCCTTCAAGAACTCGACTGCAGTAAGATCGTGTTTGCCGATGACGACAAGGTTTGGCAACTCATTCAGAGTCCGAATGACCAAAAAGCCCTTAAAAATAACTTGTTCGACTGTGGACCTGGTCTGAACGATGGCTTCTGAATTTTAGCGTACATAAGTGTGCCGTTCTCCATCTGTGTTCGATCAACTCTCCATCAACAGTGTAAGGGGATATTACCCAAAAGACATTCGAATTCCCGTAGAATCTTCACAGAAGGATGTTGACGTCTGTATATAGAATTATCTTAAACCATCAATGCAATGCATCAAGACTGCAAAAACTCCAGGAGGTACAGCACACTACCAAAAAGACGTTTAAAGCTGTCGACGAGAACCTTTTTGGGAAAGCACACGGCACCTACTTTCGTCCTAACAGACGCGGCAGCCATGGCTAGCGACAAAGCTAGCAAAAGATCTAAAATACCGATATTATCTAAAAAGATTGGAGTACCTTAATCTATTGTCTCTGTATTATAAGCAGTAAAGGGACGACCTTGTCTCGGTTCGTAAGATGATACATAGTTTTCGACATGGATTACGTTTTGAGAACATGTTTAAGAAGCACGTTTCGCCTCATCTTGGAGGGCATTCAATCAAGCTACGCACGAATATGTCCAGGCTGAATCTTCGCTCCGAATTCTTCAGGTAGTGGCTAATAGGAGAATGGAGTGACCTACTCGAACCAGTTGGGAAGAAAACGTCTCTGTACCTCTTCTAGAAATACCTGGATGATTATAAGTATCCGCTGTTTTACCCTGACAGCATGAATCGTAACTAAAGACCGCTTTAGGTTTTTACATAAAATTTTCTTCAAAATGCTACTTAAATCATATGAATACTAGTTTCGTAGTGATAATTTTAAAGAATGCCTGTGCAGCTATCTATGACTCACCGACTTAGACAAGAAGTTTGTCCAAGGCCTTACCGATGGCTCTCGAAAATAACGCAAAAAATAACTCAAAGCACCAGAAACAGCTATGTGGTGACAAAAATTACAGCAATAACAGGGGAAATTCGTAGTCATCCAAAATCACTGAAAAGCAGATGGAAAAATCAGGAAAAGGGGAAATGTTCCTTCTTTATTCCTAGTTCTACATATGGCAGAAGCTTCAAAGAGACATCGGTTTGCGCAAAGCTATATATGGGTTAGAAGAGAGCGCAAGCAGTTAGAGGCATGAAGGAACCTTGTTCTAGCCGGAGAGCTCTTAGTTTTTCACATGAAACGGAAATAAGATGATTTACGGGCTTTACAAATTCAATCCTCACCCTTCTCGTCTCCATTTTTATGATCTGAAGCGACGAAGTGAAGGCTCGGCTGATTGAATGTTGCCTACTTTTTGAACAATTTAATAGCATCGTTATCCGAAAAAGTTGGTATGTTTTTAAAGAAAACGAAGTTCTTTCGTTAGCTGCCGTATTCAACAACAATGAAAGTTGCATTTAGGCTTACGCTGGTCAGTAACGTTCGGAAATTTGCTCACTGAAAACTTTAACCAGTTGCAGTAGAAAAACGCCCTCTCCGTCCCTCATCTGGCAACTCTAAGTGTTATGAATACATCCTGGTTTGACCCACAGCATTAATGTCATCTGATTATCTTATGAATACACCTATAGAGATAGAGGGTGCGAGTCCGATCAGAGAGGAGGCAGTCATGGCCTACATCAAATAAACTATCTTGTTTACTTCGACAAGATTTGCAAGTGATCCACTGCATGCAAGGGCGACAAGCTTGAGATTTTGCCGGTATTTTGCATCAATAAAGTTTCGAGTGAGTAACCACACTTGCTGTTTAACACTGAGCAAGGTGCCAAGACCCCGCCTGTGAGTAGTACTCTAGGTTCAACCAAATTAAAAGTTGCACGAAAAAGCCAATTCGTGTACTGCCGACTGGGTCAACAAGACGAATGATCTCATTTCCTGAGGCAGTTAGTGAGCACTCTTCAAAGCCCAAGCTTGAGTTTGCGTTGGATCCACGCAGTTAGTGTCAAGGGTGAGCCATCTTAGGACAGAGACTGAGGTGGTCCACGCTTTAAAGAGCGTTGCACGGTAGAACTCTTTGAGACTAGGTGTTGGACAGTACGTACGGAAGTCAGTTTTTATGCAAAGGCAACTTAGATGTAAAAGGCAAATGTCGAGAGCGCCAACCTGTCTCCACTGTGACCGCATATTCCCGTAAGATGAAGACATAGCCAGACGTCTACATATGCGTCACAACACTAATGAATAACAGTTAACAGTCAACAACTATTACATTCGCCTAGTATGGCAACCATGTCCCCGCACATTCAGACATCGCACCGTCCCATGCGGCCATATCTGCATAGCCGACAGTGGCTACTTGACTGAATAAAATTGCCGACAAGGACAGTGACCATTTCCGGCCTGTTAGACGTCATCAGACGGACATGTCCAAGCCCGAGGTAAGGTAGGGATGTTGGACTTATAACCGCGAGTTCGAGTCTCGGGGTTTCACACCTCGGGGTTGGGCGCGCCCGGCTGATGACGGCAGATAAGCCAATTTCCCATGTCTTAGTCGGAAATGCTATTCTGCCCATAATACGCCCCGCTGTGCGGTGGCTGGCGGAACTCGACAGAGGGAGTCCCAAGGCACATAGTGACTAGTGAGTTCTGTAACGCCATCGATGCGCGCCCCTCCGCCATGGTCACTTGACTGTCACCCATAATCCGCAAAACAGCCAATCTGTGATGAAAACAGTTATCGTTGCTTGTAACGAGCAAATTATCTTTAAAAGTATATATATATAGAACACTATACGATTGCTTCACTAGGCTTGTGGAGCAAACATTTGAAATTAACAGACGTCGACATTGCCTTACAGGTCTTCCGCCGTAACATCTGCATGCCGTCACCAGACCAGCGCATTCGCATAAGACAATTATGAATGCTATTAACCGAAAATGAGTAGATCGTTAAATGTCATGATAAAAACAGCGCCAATAAATAATCCCTCGCCTGGATTGCACTTTCAAGATGGCCATTGTCTAGACGTTGTTCGAAGACGCTAGCTGCCCGGACCCCAACCCCATGGGCGGAAAGAGCTTTCGTTTCCACGTCAACCGGTACTGGAAGAGTGCGGGTCGTCTGCGTTCTTTGACCAAATCAGAGGAAACAAGTTTAAGGGAGATGGACACTGTGGATGTTAAAGTTGACGAGTACGATGTTTTCGGTTTTCCGTAATCAGTCGACCGCCAAAATATGACAGGGAGGGACTCAGATAGAGTAAACCTGGAATCCCATTCGGACTTAGAAATTCGATCGAATTCAGGATTCGCATGTCGTATTTCCCACCGATTTATTTAGACTCGTGTGAACGAGTTAGAGAGCTTGAGTCGTTTTCCAAAGGAGCTTTGCTTATTATCAGTTTTGGAATAACAGTAAAGAGGGACAGAAGGAACATCGACGGCACTACCGTTTATTTGGTGCTTTGGTGATGGTCTCATCCTTGATAAAGCCAAGTAAACGTTATTCCTGGTGCTTTTCCCTACCCACTGTGCATTTCCGGTAATTTAAGAACGGGACTGTTTTCACAGGATGCTGTGCTTCTAAAGCTAAGGTATTATATAGGTGTGCCTGCCCTTTGATCTCAAAAAGCTTCCTGTCTGGAGAAGCATCCTCCCCCCTGCCTGCCCATCGGTAGTTTGTATGAGCTAACACGGTCTACTTCCTGAACTAGGGTTAAAGGTACAGGCACTAGCCACTTTGAAAACAACAGGAAAGATATCTCATTGAACGCTGATGTCCCCTCTGGACAAATCTCGCCAACTTATGCCTCTGCCTGGCGACCTAATGCATATCAGTCGCCATTCCAAATATCCTCCCATGGTTCATCCAACATTCCACCGCCCATGTAAAAAGGAAAACATGATTTGGAGGGAAGGGGCTCGATCGCTGGGACAAGCATGCAATTTGTCTCGCATTTAGACCTCACTCTCAACGCATCATTAGAGACGGACAACATTGAACGCAACAGGGCTGTAGTGCTTATAAACTGCAGTGGCTAGGCAACCCCACAGGTACTAAAATTAGCAGCGCCCGCGTTCACAGTAGGTGGTCGCACTCAGTGTCGTAATGGCCCAGCGGCCTGCATTTAAGTCGCAAATGTCCGCGATTTTATCACTGTCGCTGTTGTTGTTGTTGTTGTTGTTATTGGACATGCTCATTATTCTGTAATCTGGCTTATAACACGGCGATTGGACGCACTGTTCCCCTGAGTGCTCCGCGCATAAGTAAACAGCCTGCCCGGGGCTAAATCTGAGCTTCGAACTGGGAGGCATAAAATGTCATTGAACTATGAGCTAGAGAACCCTGAAGCAAACAGCTCGCGACTCGCGGATCCCTCGCGAGTCCCTTCTTTTCCCTGTCGCCGAAATTTTGGTCATTTCACGTCCCGAGTAACACTCCTGTTCCTCCGAGGTAGTTGCTTTGTCCGCAACGGCATCGGACCTGACAACCGACTGAAAATACTTGTTATCGTAACAGTGACACCCACTGCTTGCCTCTGCTAAGCCCCATCTGCGAGTAATGCGGAGAGGCAGTTGACGGCTTCCTCAAGGTATTTTGGCACACGAACGCGTTCCTCAAGATTTGGAGTCGGTGCCCCTTGGTTTCTCGTCTCCGCTTATCCTACGTTCCACAGTCCACCAATGAACAAACTATCCGCTCTCTCTCTCTCTCTACTCAGCGCTGAAACTCGAAGTCCTTCACTCTCCCTGCAAAACCACATCAAGCCAACTTGAGCTTTGCTTTCCTTATGTGTAACCCCCTTTACGACTTATTGACAGGCAAACCGTTGCAAACCACACCTAACTAAATATGAAAGTAGGCTTTTAAACAACTATCTGGAAGGGTTACATACCATACCCTCACCAGTCAAGGCTACTTCCTAGGAAGAATCGATTGATGTCCCGTTGCTTTCAGCTTTTTTGGAGCACTGATCTTTCGCGGAGTCTCTTGACTAACCCGCGCAATGTATTCTCTTACTTACTCCGTAGATTCTAGGAAAAAGGTAGTCTTCACAAACCGCCTACGGTTTATGGGTCTCTTCGCCGGAGACTTCTTCATAATTCATCTTCCCTTGCTGCATGCTCCGACGCCTATGAGACATTACTGTCGCCGAACTCTGCATTGCGATTTCTCTTAGGCGGCCCGACAGTGGGGACGTCTCTGTTTTATCAGGAGATGTCTTTTCGACTAGCGCGACAAGCCGATGCGTGCCATTCCAGTGTGACTTACCAGTACTGGAGTCCAACCGGGCCTCAAGGTCAGTAAGCGTCTGCTGTGCCGCGATCAGCAAACTATGGCCCCTGCAGCTTTACGTGCACAGGCAGTTCTCTGGCGCCTGGTTTCCTGCCGGTTGCGCCCCCGCCGAGTATACAAGTCGTGGCCATGGTTACCCAGCTATTGTCGTTGACTTTCTAGCCCGTTGTGGCGTTGTTGCTGTTGGCCGACATCCTGGTCAAGTGTTTTTTGTGGACCGGAGGGTGTGGTGGTACACCTACAGTGAGTGACCGCACTCATGAAATGTTGACCAAAATTCTAAAATGCCTTTTCGATTAGGAAGGATTACTTAGGTGGGGTTTCTAATATTGATTAGTATGCAGCAAAATCTTATACCAGTTCGGACTCTCCTAGGATGTCGGCTTTTGGATGAATTTCTTTTTGACCTCCTGCAGAAACTGCACTCGGTAAAAAAGTGACTACTCGAGAAGTAGGCATTTTCCTATGGAGATTCCATGGTGTTATAAATTCAAATATATTTTATAGAAAACCTGCACAAAAATAAGCCTTCTTTTACTCATTTGGTAGAAAATAACATCGCCTTGGCAGTTTGTGCACGGTGAAAGTGTATATTTGAGTTTTAAAAAGTTTCCAATTATGAGATTTTTAGGACCATGCGATGTCCATGCATACAGGACCGCACATGTCCGTTTACCACTGCTCCTCATGAAATGTACAGCACAGTTCAGATCCATTGCAAAATTTTATGAATTCTATGTGATATTTTCTTAAAGGCGTTGAGGAATATATAATTTTCCTTACGCGGAAAGCATGCACCTTGCTGACTGAAATCACTGAACACTGATGCAATGGCAGATCAGGCTCAAAAATATTCGGAAATGAGAAAACTTTTTAAAACCCAAATATACACTTTCATCACGCATGAAATGAAAAGAAAATGTTATTTTCTACCAAATGAGTAAAAGAAGGCTTATTTTCGTGCACGTTTTCTGTAAAATATATTTGAATTTATAAGACCATGGAAAATCCATAAACAAAAATATGCTTTCTTTTAGTCAATCAATAGAGAATCACGTCTTCTTTATATGCTATACTCAAGAAAGGAGTATAATTAGTTTTTAAAAAAGTTTTCTAATTGCCGAAAAATTTAGAGCCTGATAATTCGTTGGATTAGCTCTTAGTGATTACACTCTACAAGGTGCATGCGTTCCGCGTAAAGAAAAGCCCATATTTTTCTATGTCATTAAAGAGATATCATACAGGGTCCATAAAATTGTGTAATGGATGCGGACCATGTTGTACATTTCATGAGGAGCAGTGGTAAACGGCCAGGTACGATGCTATGTGAATGGACGTTTCGCGGTCTTAAAAAGTTTCATAATTAGTAACTTTTTTAAAACCTAATTACACTCCTTCCTTAGGTATAAAATATAAAGAAGACGTGATTCTCTATTGATTGACTAAAAGAAGGCATATTTTTATTTGTGGTTTCTATAAAATATATTTGAATTTCCGAGACCATCGAAAATCAATGGGAAAAATGCATGCTACTTAAGTAGTCATTTTTTACCGAGCACGCTTTCTACAGGAGATTGAAAAGAAGTGTATTTAAAAGCCGACATCCTGCCAAGTCCGAAATGTTATAAGGGTATGCCACAAGATAATCAGTATTACAACCGCAACCAAGTAATCCTTCCTAATCGAAAACGCATTTCAGAATTTCAGCCAACATTTCATGAGATATGTCACGCACTGTAGTAGGTTTCCTCCTAGTCGCAAGTGACTTGAAAGACCCCTAGATGAGATCCAGCGTGTCGCTGTGAATGCAGTTAGTTTGGTACATGTTCACGCTACTCACGTTTGCAACTTCTTCAAGGCACACCTTTCTATTTGAGGACATATCAGAGGTTTTAGCCAATTTTAAAAGGCAGTTACCTTCTTATGTTGCACTTTAAGTCAGTTACTGGAGCCTGTTGCTCGGGTGAATTCACGTTCGGATTGAGGCGCATGAGGACAATCAAATGAAACTAGGCAGCAGACGGACACAAAAGCAGGCGTTGTCTCAAGCCGAAACCAGGTGTGTGTACAGTGCGTGACCGATCTGATGAAACATTGACCATAATTCTAAAATGCGTTTTCGATTAGGACGGTTTTTTTTAAATGGGGTTTTAATACTGATTATCCTGCAACATAATCCCCGACTATTTCGGACTCGGCAGGATGTCGGCTTTTAAATGTACTTCTTTTCAATCCCCTGTAGAAATCACAATCGGTAAAAAATGACTACTTATATAGTATGCATCTTCCAGATTGATTTTCGATGGTCTTATAAATTCAAATATTTTTTTATGGAAAACACGCACAAAAATATGCTTTCTTCTACTTGGTTGGTAGAAAATAACATTATCTGTGCATTTTATACCCAAGGAAAATGTGTATTTAGATTTTAAAATGTTAGTAGTTATGAGATTTTTAAGACCGTGCGATGTCCACACATACAGCGCCGCACATCTCCGTTTAACATTGCTCCTCGTGAAATGTACAACATAGTCCACATTCATTGCAAAATTTTATGAACTCAATACGGTATCTTCTTAAAGGCAAAGAGGAATATAAGATTTTTATTTTGCGGGAAGCATGCATCCTGTAGAATGGATCGCTAAATGGTAATGCAGCAACTGATCTGTCCCCATATTATTAGGAAATTGGAAAATTTTTCAGAACCACAAAATACGTTTTCTTTAGGTATAAAATTTAAAGACAATGTTCCGTTCTACCAAACAAGTAAAAGAAAGCATATTTTTGTGCGTGTTTTCCATAAAAAATATTTGAATTTATAAGACCATCGAAAATCAATCTGAAAAATGCATGCTACTTAAGTAGTCATTCTTTACCGAGTGTGGCTTCTATAGGAGACTGAAATTAAGTGCATTCAAAAGCCGACATCCCAGCGTGTCCGCAATGCTATGGGACTATGTTGCTTGGTAAGCAACGTTACAACCCCACCTAAGTAATCCTTTTTAATCGAAAGCGCATTTCCAAATTTCGGCCAACACCTCATCAGATCGGTCACGCACTGTATTTTAGCAAATTTAAATGTTCAGGTGTGCAACAAAGTTTAAAGTGAAAAATTTAAAATATTTATAGGCCTAAAGGCTCGACTGCATAATTACCCAGACTTGCACGACCAGAGACGTCGCAGTCTTACCTTGATAATGTTAAAACTGCGGGCAACGAAAGAGTGTGGGATGCATAACTAACTTGAACTGGCCTGTGAGCCGTTTCATGCGTTTGAATGGTGGTAGAGGGGGTTTTACGGGTGGGGAAACACACAGGACGGGCAGCAAGAAGACTCAACTGGTTGGGCTCGAGAGAGAGCCCGTACGACACAACGGGGCGAGCGAGTTCCGTAACACTATGGATGAGCGCCCCTCTACCACTGATGAATTTCTGCCGAAAGTCTTATCGTACGCGTGAGAATGATAAGTAAAAAATAAACAAAATGCATTTTTCAGAAGATAGCGGACAAGCGCCGCTGGTAAGTTTACATTAAGTCGGGGAGGGAAGGGAATGCCAAATACTTCGAACGGTGAATGACGTTTACAGTCACACTGAATTTTTGGGGTACATTTTCGTGTTTACCATCGACCTGTCGGTCCTACGCCCTACTGTCACCAAACTGCATGCTAATGATTCATGAGGTAGTCCTGCGGCCGTCATTTTCTGCACTCCTTCAAAGTGAGTGACATTCGAGTGCTATCTCAACATATTCATCCTTCGCATAAAATGATCACTTCCAAGTCGGCATCCTACCAGTCTTCTTCTTCAAGCCCCGTTTGCGGCACTGCGCACGACAAAAACGCACTCACTTCTTATGCCTCAGACTTGCGCAACCGACGGCGACGCGGAGAGACGAACAGACGCTGCGGAAGCAAGATAGGTGCATGGACAGCATGCTAGGGGGCGTGGGCATGGTCTGGCTAGTTTCGTTGCATCTGTCGTCATAAATCAGCTGCAATCCAGCGCCACTGTGGGTTTGCAGTGGGATCAGAGGTACCTCAGTTAATGTGCAGCTTGCGAGACAGTACCCGAAATGCAGTACCAGTCCAATCCGCGTCCCCCAAACAAAAAAACCGTTCTTCGGTAGATGGCATAGTTTGTCTTACTTGCTATACTTAGCTGACTATTTTTTTCATGTCCTGTACTAGTATGAAGATGAGACATAAAAAGGGTCAAATTGTGTTTGATGGAGTATTTTTTTATATTTACTAAGTGCAAAACCAGATGCCTCCTCCTCCTCCTTCTCCTCCTCCTCCTCCTCCTCCTCCATTGAACACGTTCTCCTTGACTGGCGTCAGCTTCTTTTGATGGAAGAGCGAATATTTTCAATAGGATTTGAGTCGACACTGCCGACCGGTATGAAAATGGCCTGGGTACCTCAGAAGATGAGAGTGCTACTAGAATCATGCGTCTTGTGAGCAGTGAACGGGAGTATTATCCTGCAAAAGCATGGTGTTTGCTGGTGATTGGTGAGTGCCGACGTAACAGGCGGCATTCTTTATGGTGCTGGTGGACGACTTGTTGTCGATGGCGTCCGTTCTCGGCCGCCAGGTTAGCCACTTACCTAATTTGATGGTCATTTAAACCCTCAAAATTCTGCTCATTTTTTAATCGGCATGGTGCATTTGTATGACGTTCTTTCCCCGTGTGACGGACTCGTCACCATTCATAGGCTTTTCTATGAACATGGATACAGTGCAGAAACAATTTTTTTCCAAATTAAAGATCGGTAATCAGCACACTCCTTAGTTGATATAAACGCTGTGATAAGCTTCCTGTTTAAAAGTTTTTCTGACCACAGCCTTCTGCAGGTTAAGGCCAAGTGCCCTTATCCTCTTCTTAATTACGCTTAAGGAGAGTATTGGGCAATTACCTCGGACAAGTATACGACGAAACCCTTCTAGTCTCTGACTAATAGAACAGCCATCGTATTAACTTGTGGACCGCAGTCATCCTGTTTGTTTCAAAATCCGTTAGCGGCGTGAGCCTCAGTCAAGATACGTTTAAATTCCCAGGGGTGTATTACCAAACAGCTTTTATTAGGAAAGTTTTAGTGGATCCAACACCAGCTTGTGTGGAAGCTGATACGCACGAGTCCAAGAGCATTACTTCCTTGATTCTGATAAAATGAACAAAGGTCTAAGAATTACATTCGGTTAAACCAGATGTTGAGAATGTAAACGACGAAAGGGGGGTCCAATGAAGAAAGCTTATCCTACGTGAAAATAGAGTTTACTGTGTCAAATGCTATCTGCCAGATTTAGAGCTGGTCGGGTGTAACCGACGAATCCCCCGTCAGCAGTTAAAGCCAAGGGGAACAGCAGGATCAGATTATCCTACCAGTTGAGAAGCCAGAAAATTTAAGTTAGCAGAAGACGAGGTGGCGAGAATACGTAGCTTTCGATAAATTTTTGTCTGGTCAGTACATTTATATGGGAAGAGGGTAGAAGTTAAAACACGCCAGGGATAAGATAAATCGATTAAAGTTCGCCTTAAAACACCTCCCTGCATGGCTGGGAAAAGGCGAAACTTGGAGCATAAGCAGCGCCATTCTCGCGCATGTTGTCGATTCCGGATCATGTAGACCCCAATGAAGCGTTTCGTGTGATCTATAAGGTCCTATCAAGCTACCCTAAACCACTGGGACAGCGCCTGTTAGCAACAGCAGAGGCGGCCGCCATCAGGTTGCGAAAACCAATCTTGTGCGCACAGAAGAACCATGTTCAGGCTCCGCGCCTACAGTGGTCGAAGGTCGACTAACGCTACAACTCCCCCGCGCCCTTCCGCTCTCACCCCGCCCCTGACAATGACTGCTATTACCCCCCCCCTCCCCCACATTCCCACACCCAGCCTCTGTTTTAAGGCGAATTTTAATCGATTTATCTTATCACTGACGTATTTTTACTTCTACCCCCTTCCCATATAAATGTACTGGCCCGACGAGAATTTGTCGAAAGCTACGTATGCTCGCCACCTCGTCTTCTGATGACTGCTATGCGAATTTTCGCAACTCTAAAATTTTAAGTGAGTTTTACGGAACCTACCGACTCATCTGTACAAACGGCGGACGGCGCCAAAGAGGACCAGTCGCCCTGCCAACTTTTTGAGTTCGACCACTGTGATTTAAGTTGCGTTGGAGCCCTCACTGGTCCAGATGTGAGACTTGGCTATCGTATGCCATCTACATCCGTCGAGACACCTATTTAGCCCTAGCCAACCAAGCCTTGTGTCATGAAGTTCACTGGGGTGGTGTCAAGCAGAGGCGGCCATGACTCGCCCATCTCACATAGAGGGCGACTAATAGGTAGAACCTTCAACCATCTATTGCGCGTGTAAACAGTCCTGTAGGGAGTGGAAACTGTCTCCTTCAGTCACAGCCATCGTGCCAGTTGATCTCCGAGTCAGTGCAGAGGGAATAAAAGTAACCCAGCAGTCAGTCAGGGTACTGTCCGTTTCCTTCGTACGCAAAAATTCCACTACGGTGCCTGGATGGACGTGAATGTTGCGTGGGCAGGCTAGAGGTGCTTGACGGATGATGGGTAGCACCCGTTTCCTTTTCGTTGCGATGGCTGGGCAGGGGTCTGGGCAATGCACAAGCATAATGAGCGGACGGCACCATGTTGGCGCCATGCATGTTGCGACCACGGTGAAGACTGAAGAAAAGGGCCTACTGGACGATGCTCCTGTTCGGCACGTCTAGGGCGGGTTGACAAGGCTGGTGTATTGCAGTGGATGGGCATCCGGCTCAAGCCCGGCGTTGAATGTGCGCGGGTAGATTTAGGCGGGTTTGGTGCTGGCACTTCTGAACCCCTGTTTCTCCAGTTTTCTACCTTCTCCTTGTCCTCCCTTTCTGCCCCCCACCCCCTTTTATTCGTCGGGCTTCGATTTTCAGAACGATAGGCGTGTTTTTAAAGCAGGCATAGACAGCAGAATTTATTGGAACCAGTAGATTTCGCGACGGCCTATCAAATGCAGCTAAATTAAATATGAAAGCATTGCACAAAGGATATGTGGACGACATTTTTGCTATTGTTGATGACAACGAGGAAGCAGAAGACCTACTTGTTGCCATGACTAGTCTCCATCCTAGGATTAAATTCACAATGGAAAAGGAGCAGTGTAACAGGCTATTTTTCCAGGATGTCCTCATGACTAGACAGGAAGATGGTTCAATAAGGCGATCGGTTTTCCACAAGGATACATAGAAAGGCCAATAGCTACACTTCTTGAGCTTTGTGCCGATACAACGAAGGTGGAATTTGGTTTACACTCTATTCCAAAGAGCAAGAAACAGTTGCTCTATTAAAACGCTGGATGCTAATATTACTTGCCTCAAAACAACCCTGCGTAAGTTGGGATATCCAACACGGTTCATCGAAAAGTACAACAACACTTTACGGCCAAAAATGACGGAGCAATCAGTTCCGAAAAAGCCCGTTGTATTATCCTTAACCTTTAAGGATGAAAACATCTCAAATGCCGTCAAGCGACGATTGAGATGCGCCATCGAAAAAACATACAACTCAGCTGAACTCATATTCTGCAGCCCCACTAAGGCTTTCCAAGTTCTACAGGCGAAGGATGCCTTGCCATTGCACGCCACGTCAAATTGTGTATATGAATTCACATGCACTTGTGGATGCAAGTACATTAGGCGACCGCAAAGGCAATTGGCAGCCAGGTCAGTTGAACGCCTGCCTAAATGGCTTCTAAATCAGGAGAATAAGATTCCACGGTCTTCTATTACAAAGCACCTCCTTGATAGCGGTCATTTGGTTGACCCAAAAACATCTTTGCGAGTATTAGTTCGAGCACGAACAACTCGGTTACTGCGCTACCTGCAGGCAGCCTGCATAGGGCGGGAGAAACCCGACCTATGTAAACAGTTAGACCACGTGGTTAACCTCAGCTGGCCCTGGTAGATCTGCGTATTTTTGACTTGCGAAATCCCTCGGCGTGCTAACTTCCCCGTTTCCTTTTCTATGTTACGATTTCAAGTTACTATTCTATTGATTAGTCTACGTGCAGTATACGATGACATTGCTATGCTATAGTGATTTTCTCCGTGGAAGTTCAAACCTCTGTATCTTTCTCACTTGTAATCTGTGTTATGCAATGACAGGCTGCAGTCGATAAGCAATCGCGAAATCTATTGGTTCCAGTAAATTCTGCTGTCTACGTGTGCTTTGAATTCGTTCTGGGGAAATATTGCTTCAAGATAGACATGTCTGCCGTTCGTGTGCTAGGGTTTTCCCGGATTATTTATTACTTCTGGGACACGTAGTCTAGACTTCCAGACACTTCTTCAGCGCCACCTGCATTATTTGGGAAACGGAAGGGTCCCGCTTGACCCCTTTGACATTCTTGCCACTCGGAAAGAATCCGCAAGCTTCATCGTCGCGCTAACAATATAAACTGTTATGCCAGAGGTATGATGCCATGCAAATATATGAATCGGCTCGATTACCAAAGAGGAAAGTGCTTAGGGGAATAAAAGGTCAGGCAAGTTGAAGAACCACAGTCTAGATGAATGCACTTTTAAGTACATTTATATATCAAGGAAAAGTATGCATACATATAAACGGCAGACTTTCGTAACGTTCTTGTGGTTTCATTGACTCTTTGTTTTCTAGTGCGGAAATTCCACTTCTCTCGTTCACTTCGTCGAACGAAGGGTTATTATTAACAACTAGCATATTCACTGGTAGAAAATAGTTATCTCGAAATGTTTCCACTGTTGTCGCCCCAATACTCACAGGAGATGGCCACTGCCATGTTCCCACTAATCCAAATAGGCGATGACTTTTAATGCCCCTAAAAGCCCAATTATATTTCATGGAAAACATACACAAAAATATTCATTTTTTTGCTCATTCCGTAGAAAAGTACGTCTTCTTTCAATTTTACACTCGAAGGAAGGGTATAATTCGGTTTTAAAAAAAGTTTCTAATTGTGAGATTTTTAAATGCCGTGAAATGGCCATTCATAAAACGCCATTTACCAATGTGGCCTGTAAAGTTAACAATGTGGCTCAGCTCCACTGCTTAATTTTATGGACCCTATATGGCTCCCTTTTATTGCCGTAGAGAAATATATGGTTTTCCGTACGCGGAAATTATATTGCTAGTAGTTTTGGAACACTGAATGCAAGTGTAACGGCAGTTTGGGTTCAAAATTATTCGGGAATTCGAAAAGTTTTGCGAAACCAAATTATACCCTTTATTTGAATGTAAAATTAAAAAAACGTATTTTTTTACCGAATGAGCACAAGACTGAATATTTGTTTGCATGTTTTCCATGAAATATAATTGAAATTTTAAGGGCATCGAAAATCAACGAAAAAATGCACGCTAATTAAGTAGCCATTTTTACGGAGTATGATTTTTGGATGCAGCCAAAAAGAAGTTTGTTTGAAAGCCGGCATCTTGGGTTAACTGAATTATTATAGAATTATGCTGCATGATGATTGGTTTTACAACTCTACTTAATTAATCTTTTCGAGACGGAAACGTATTCCGGAATGTCTGTTGAGATTTCATGAGTTAACCCGCTTACTGTAGAACTTTTGAAGGGTACGCAGCTAACTGTGAAAGTTATTATTCAACTGTGATTAGTTTTTCTTCCGAATTTTCTTCTACGCCATTGCTGTATTCTTTCCGTTGACTGCGCCCCCGACCGATGGTCGGAAAAGTCGATTCTCAAGTCCGTCAAAGCAAGACCGATTCTTGAAAGCTTTTACCGGCCTAGCATTATCTGACAGATTACGACTGGGGCCGTATTCGTGAACTGACCTAAGGGTGCAAATACGGCGCCGAATAGAATTGACGTGCGTGCTTGCGTCTTCCTGACTGGTGCTGATAGCCCTTCTGCAGTACACGTAAAGTCTGCTTGTTGATGATTGTGTTGCTAGAATGGTATCCTACAACCCTAGAATATACTGCAGTAGATGTGTCGACCCATGAAATGTTGACCGAAATTCTGAAATACGTTTTCGATTCGAAAAGATTGTCTAAAGAGGGTTGTTATATTAATCCCCATGCAGCATAATCCCATGATAACTCGGTTACTTCAGGATGCTAGCATTTGAATGACCCTCTTTCCAGCCGCCTCAAAAAATTACATTCGGCAAACAATGACGACTTAAATAGCACGAAATTTCCTCATTCATTTTCGATGTTCTAATAAATTCAAATATATTTTATGGAAAAATGTATGAAAATATTCATGCTTTTATTCATTTAGTAGAAAATTACATCTCTTTCTAATTTTATACTTGAAGGCAGGGTATAATTCGGTTGTGAAAATCTTACCCAATTCCCGAATAGTTTTGAGACCGACATGCCGTTACACTTACATTCAGGGTTTCCAAACTACAAGGCGTGCATTTTCCGTGTACGGAAAATCATACATTTCTCTACTGAATTGAGGGGAGATCGTATAGGGGTTCGTATTTTAAACTTTACAAGCCACATAAACAAATGTAGAGACACGATGTTTTATGAACGGGCATTTCACGGTACAAAAAAGTCTCATAATTATGTGCTTTTTAAAACCGGAATTTATTCCTCCTTTAAGTTTATCATTTGAAGTGGACATAATTTCCTACCGAATGAGTAAAAGAATAAATAGTTTCATGCATTTTTTAATGAAATATGTTTCAATTTATAAGGCCACCGAAAATCCATGAGAAAATGTCCCTCTATTTTCGTAGTTCTTTTTAACGAGTATGATTTTTGTAGGTGGCCGACAAGAAATTCGTTTAAAAGCTAGCATCCCGAAGCAAATAAATTAGCATGGGATAATGCTGCCCGGGGATTAATATAAAAATCCCACTTAAGTAGTCCTTTTAAATCGAAAACGTATTTCAGAATTTCAGTTAACATTTCGTGACTTAGCACATCTATTTTATTAGCTGCTTGTCGGTGGTTGATGAATATTACGCGGTCATCCCACTGTGGCTACGCCTATACACCTTAGAATATACTGACCTACTCCAAGTTCGCATTTAATTTCTGAGGAAATTAAAAAAAAACAAAAAAACTGCTTGTTCCGTTTACGTTGGGGCCATTTTTGTTGACTTTTAGTAATTCTGACCCTACCATATTCTCGTAAATTATTTACGGAGTAAGTCTATACATATTACACTTATCCTCAAGTGACTGACATGAAATAAAACTGGCCGAGAAAAAGCAAAATTCACTGGCATGATAAAAAAGTACTGCCTGGAAAAAATGGTCATTGTTTTGGCTATAAAATACCGCAGATCTAATGACCAATGCGGTTCCAATTACTGGAAGGCATGTGGTTATCTATGTCTCGCCTAAGCTGACTCATACGGAGAGAAAAGTTAAATAAAATAAATTGTCAAGAACACGAAGGTGGCTTCATTAAAATTCTCTCAGTGCTCATATGTAAAGCAAGGCATCTATGCAGGCAGGGGTAAATGGCGATATTCATTATAATTGGAATTCACTGTTGTTCTTTATTGAAGTAGCATAGAAACAGAGTATGCGCAAAAACGGTATTGTACGCATTATTTTAGGTTAGTGAAAGTTGTCGACACCCGCCTGGACTTTCATCTTTGCCACCTCCTTGACAGTTTGGCCGTCGGTTCGGACGATGTCCTCCGTGGGCTCAGGAACGGTGACTTGAGCGTGACTTAGTTTATAATGATTGCAGACTTGCGCTGCATCTACCACACCCTCTCTTCCTATTCCACGTGGGGCCGGCGTCTTGATCGAGTCAAAAAACTAGAGATTGGAGAGTACGCATATGAGTGACACGACGTGAGCCCACACCTAGGTGTGCCATCACACCTCCTGGTCTACGCAAAAAGGACGTTTAGCACACCGTGATGGTCTCTAGCGTTTCCCGTCGTCGAGAGACGACCTCACTCCAGACGGTCGGTCGCGCGATGCGAGGATTGGGTGAAGTGGCTGACTGGGCTAGAGGGCCCGACTGCGTGTGACACACACTAGACCTGATTCCCCCACGCAGGGTATCGAACTTCCAGTGCTCGGATCTCACCTAGCGTCATGGAGGTCACGCGGGGAAGAAACCGAAGAACACACTTCTCACGCAAGTGAGAAGTGCCTAGTTCAGGCTTGTAGTGTGTGATGCTGGACGTGTTCTGTGTGATGCATGTTTTGATGGGGAAGTGTGTATGTTGATGTGGTCTAGTCTGTGGTGATTTACTGCAGGCTTTCATGGGAAAGCGTGTGACCGAGTTGGTTCATGCGATGGCTGAATAATAAGGACAATGTGGACAGTTGAGGCGATGACTACGGATGTATGTTGGTGCTCCAGACACTGGTCCGGCATTGATTCGCAAGTGACCGATCAGGCCGATGCGCGAGATGTATGCGCGCTTGCTATGGGGACAGGCTGAGATTGAGTCCACACGGCTGACTGGGCGCCGGAAAGGTTCTCCGCGGTGGCGGAAGTGGTCGAGGTAGTTGTTGTCGTTGTCGTCGCGGGGATTGTGTCGGGGATGACGGAGGCGACAGTGATTACCGACTGCAGGTCATCGGGAACGTGGTCCCCCGCAGTGGGGATGGTCGTCGTTAATGCCATGGGGGCTGGTGTAGGGGTGACGAGGGGTGCAGCAGGTGGGGTTGTTGGACTGTTTTTGAATAGGATCTGCAGAATGCAATTTAAGTGGCCAATCCTGTCTCATTAGCTTTCATTAGTCTGTCATATCCAACCCCAGGCTTGCGGCACCTGGGATTCGAACCGAGGACCTTTGGCCGTTGAAACGAGCGCCCCCCAAATAGAAACTGGCTTGTTATCCCGACGTCAAACGTACGGTCGACACAGGAAAAATGCAAACCTTTCATCGTTCCTAACAAACGATTCTGTGGTTGACTGAAGTATGCGTCAGTGCGAGTCCACTCATTCCGACTACTCAGTCGGGATTGGCTGTGACCGTCCCCACCTCTTCTTGTCGCGAAATCAAAATCGATGGGCCTACTGGCGCATGTTTTGTTTTACTGCATTTCCTGTAGGATCTCGCTCGCCTTCCTTGTTGGGCAGGCGCCAATGATGCCTAATCGGTGGTCACGTCCTCTCAACGCCACCTAATGGCCAGACATTCGGGTGGAGGAAGGTTCTTCCGTTTTATCACAGCAGACAAAATCGCAGTTCGCACGCAGGACTTTACAGACGACTTGCATTTAATTTCGGCGAGGCTTGGTCCTTCAGCCCCACATGATTGGTGCCATACGGTTAGCCTACTAAAACATTTTTGGTTAACATGGATTAGGAATGGAAAGAGAGTGCAAGCAGATCCCGAAGCACACGCAGGGAAGCGCATGTAAACCGATGCTTGAGGTGACAGAATAGCTTTTTTTGCATACAACTACTTGACCTCGTCTCCTGTGCGTTCTCCGGCTCCGTCTGTAAAAACTCCTATTACCACCGGTCCCGTACTAGAGGTGACTGGGGTTTGCTTATTCAGGTGGGGCCACATAACCACAACCGACTGACTTTTATTTATGCGCCTTGTCTTATTCTATGACTGGATGCTCAGTTGAACACTTATCAGTCCTGGATGACTGCCCGGCTCCGTTTCACCGAACCCTTTCAGCGTGTGCGGGGTGTTTGAATGTGGGAATAGCCTCTGCCCATCCCTGCCGAGCGTACTCCTACAACTTCGTCCACGCGTGGGTACCGACACGCAAAAAATGAACTGCCCGCTGCCGAGGCAGTTCCGCACGGTCCTATTTCTACTACTCCCTCGGCACAAGTGGCGCGTAGGAAGAATTTAAAAGCCACTTCTCCCGCCGCCGACTGGGCATTTGCTCCGACTCTCTCCCACGCAAACATCCCTTCCCACTGGCGGCAGTAACAGCGTGCAGAGAGCGAGAGATCAATGCCCAATGGTTTCACGCATACACGCGCAGACCACATCACTACAGGGGCATTTCAAGGGGGGGGGGACTGCGGAGGGTGGGGAGGGGGGGAGGCGATTGATGAGAGGACTGTGGGAAGCGAGGAGCCGAAATACTCTTCCAACTGTAGTGCATAAATTGGTGTTGAAAAGGTTGATGTCAGTCACTGCGCCATGCCCCGACAGGCACAGGGCTTCACCGGGAAAGGTGAGGTAATCTAAAAAAGTGCTACTGGGCTCGGGGCAGTGGTCGCGGCCACCACAGCCGTCGGCGCATACATGTGTGTGTGTGTGTGCATGCGTTCGTGTGCAGTTAACTTGCACAAACGACAAGGGATTACCGCTGACCGCCTTTGCGGGGCACGACGGGTGGTGGAGGGGAGAGACAACTAAGAGTGGGCGTTCAGAGACTGACAAAAAGGGTGCACAAATTCTGCTCCGGTCGGAACGCTACGGCAGCCAACTCCCTTCCCACTTCCCCCTCCACCGAGGACTCCGGCCTCTTACTTGTCTTCCCACTCATCTCTTCCACACGCACTTATGTGCAAACGTGCCGGCTGCCCAGCGTAAGTAGGCAGACAATTGCGACAGCTGATTTGCTCACTCTGCCTTCCTGGCGCAAGACTTACCTGCAGAGAAGGGAAAACGAGCATCAAACTGCCTCACTCGCTCAGACCTCCGCACGCTTTGCAGCGGCTTCCTGAACGTTTACAAACGGGGAAATCGTTCATAGGGGGATTTCTATATATCAGCGACATCATCAGCAGGAGCAGCAGCAACAACAACTCCCCTGTCACTGTGTCTCACGTTCTGCCTGACATTATTTCAAATGCCTCAGGCGCGACTGCGCTCGTCGGCAGACGCATTTCCATCAAGCTGGAGGATATTTTGTCGGTTTTATGTATTGTTGGGATTGTGGGACTAATCAGCGATCGGCCCGTGCCGTCTGCGGCCCTGGAGTATAGTGAAGGAATTGACACCACGACCTTGAGGTTTCCCCCGAGCAGACAAGGAAATTGGAGTTTACAAGAATCAGAGCGGAATCTCAACCACAGAAGATTGGTCTCGACCCTCACCGTTCCTAACTCGGAACTACGCCACTCTCTGATAACCCTGCCATCTGCGGGGGAACAAAAGGGGAGATCGATGACCCCCTCATCCTTGCCCTCCTCCAGTCCTTACACCAAACCTGGACCTCCAGAATACTTTTTACATCTCTATCGATCGACGGCTAGTTCCGACGGAGTGATCGGAGCCGCTGCCCCTTATTTTGCAGATTCTGTGATCGGATATTTGGATATGAGTAAGTTCACTTTGCCTATTTTAAATGGGCTAATTTACTTTTTCTACTCGTGTCCTGAAATGTATTCGTCCTTTAGAGGTTTGTTGTCGAGCCTTTTATACTGGATCAAAAACGATTTACCAGCAAAATGCAGACCAAAGTGAACGGGTGAAAAATGATCATGATTAACTGTAACTGGTCCTTCGTGCACCGGAATTTTTGACAGCAAAGGCATACGCTCAGCAAGTTAGGGACTCCTATTCCCCACGTCCCCAGACAAACCGCATATAATACCTCTCAGGAAAGATAGTATTTGCCGAAGAATCCCATTTCCTGCCGCATAATTAAATTAGCAAGGGAGAGCAGTTGCACTTAGACGTCAAATGTCAGGGTCAAAATTGAAACCACCATGCCTACTGTGGTCTGTTAATAACACGAGATAGCAAACGAATTATTTACTAGAAGTATCCGTTAGAAATAAAAGTTCTGTTCCATAACAGACAAAGTAAAACACTGGGAAAGTTTGAGGCGTTAAAACCAATACTTACGCAGCAAAGACAATTAAGATATTTCTTCGTGGTTATCTAATTCTTAGCTGATCACAATGTGAGACAAAGAGTTTCAGTAAGAGAGCGTTAGTTGTCTGGCGGCACAAATTTTTATTCAGGGATCGATAAAAGAAGACATTATCGTAGCACCCCACTTACGCTAGGTGGTCTTGATTTATCACTTCCGGCATGCGATCGGGTCACTGGTGGCCATACCGTTAATGAGTTTATGTCAGCCTCCAAGCAGTGCGCTAACCTAATGCCTAATCAAACTCAGCGAGTGGAGTTGGGTTTGCCTTGAAACATCTACTCGCGGCTCGGCGATCGTGTTTTTCCAATGAGAAGTAGAAAACATCCGTTTCAGCCTGCGTTTTATTGTTTGCAAACAGTATACAAACGTTGTTTACATGTCAATGCACATTGTGTTAGAATAAGGGAAAGTGAAACCGCTAATGAGAAGTGGACAGGTGACCCACCAGAGGATGACGACCATGTAAAGATAATGTGTTTTTGAATGAGCCAATCCTGATGTGAAATTTTATCTTTTCAAACTCTCGTGGACATTTTACATCGCGCTTCATCTCATTTTTGTCTCATCCGCTTGCTTCCGCATTTGTCTTCGCCACTCACCTAACGGTAGTCGTTTTTTTTTCTGCAAATAACATGGATAACTCTATCCCCTATGATTAGTTCGAGGCCAGTACGCCATTTCTGAGATGCGTTTTTTAGTGTGAAATATTCCAGTCTCAAAGAATCGGAATATTTTGTGCTTGATTTTTTGAGCTATGAACACCGGTCTGTTGCTGGCCAGAAGCTCACAGGTTTCCTTAGCGCACAACTGGTATCAAAGTAAGTAGGACATCCTGACCGCAAAAAATCCTTCCATGGCAAAATTCAATGGGAATTTC
>CACRXP010000228.1:103162-125433 GCA_902702965.1 Spirometra erinaceieuropaei
ATTGTCTGTAAATTAGAGAAACTACACGAGATTTGGAGGAGCCTCTGAACTGAACGTATTTTTTTCTGTACGTGTCTTTGACGAGCGTACTGACTTCTTCTGCTAGAGGCCACTTCCTCTCTTATCCTTCTATCGGCTAGTGATTAATCCTTTATGAAGCTCTGTCGTGGAAAAAACCCGATTCAGTTGACTGGTAAGGTGTGGAAGTAGAAGGACTGTCGGAAGTCGTCTGTTACTCCGAAGTCAGCACATGCTGAAAGTGCCATTAATCTGGATATGCTGTTTTCGGGCGCGATTTTGAAGTGTGTAACCGGTTTTCTTTACGGAATGCCCTTTATCCCCTGTGATTTGCTAATGAGTATTTTCGTCCATAGGTCGGTCATGTACAGACATTTATTTCACCCTACGAGAATAGAACAGAAGGCTGTCTGTAGTCGAGCTCTGTCTGACTGAGCTATGTCGTGGCCGACTGCGCTATTGCGGCCCCCAACGACATTTCTAAATGTTAAAAATTATCGATTGGCTTTGTTAGCCTTCGGCCGCTCTGACTAAACCCTACAGTGGAAGTGACTGTCGGTGAGGGTGGGACGTGTAACCCCCTTGCGTGGTTGTTCAAAAATCTCACCTTTACTGACGCTAATGACATATACAGATGCCCATATCGGGCTAAAAATTAGGGCTAGGCCCACTTTTAAGACTGGGGTTAGTCTTAGGAGTCGAGCTATTCTAAGGGCTGGGGTTGTTGGGCTTGAGTTATGATTGGATTTGCAGCTGAGACTAGGACCGACATCTGACATTTCGTCCTCCCTAACGGTGCTGGCAAGGTGTATCGCACACACTTGCTGCAGGAATGATGCAGGGTGTTGTGCACAGAAGGTTTCGAAGTGTGCATGTTGTAGAGTAGGTTCGTCGGAAGTCTAACCGTCCATGTGTTTGCAGATAGGATCAGGTCTTGTGATGGTGTCTGAGCTGTGTTGTTTTACTGAAGATTTTCGTGGATGCGCATACGGCCAAATGAGTTTGTGCGCAAACCGAATATTCCACCACAGTGTAGGCATATTGATACGGAAGTGTCAAATGTGCGCATGGACTACTGGGATTGGTTCATCGATATCAGTGCAACGGATTCGCAAGCGACCGATCGGGTCGATGCGTGGTCTGCACGTGAGATCGTCCTGGGGACAGCATGGACAGGAGAATTCATTGGAACCAATAAAGTTCGCGACGGCTTATCAAGTGCTGCCTGTCATTGCATAACGGAGATAACAAATAAGAAAGATACAGAGATTTAGACTTCCAAAGAGAAAATCGATATAAAACAACAAGATCATTGCATACTTGCATACTTGTCCCAGGTATTATCTAAAACCCGTATGCATGTTTCGCCGACACTCCGTCACTGGATGAGACAACTGCAAGGGGTTTGGTTCGTCCGTGTGCCCTCAGCATTCCCTGTCTGCTTTCTGGAGGGCAACAGCAAAGTCTCGAGGTAGATTGATATGGAACTATTCCGGGACTGTTTGAATTCATCCAGCCAATCATAAGTCTACCTTCCGACTGAGGTCGGAAATACAAACGTGCGCGCATACAAATGGGGCAGATGGTTTACCATCGGCGTCTACCGGATGGGTCATATATATATTTCATCGAACAGAGATTCATCATTGCCTCGCCGTCGCCTGCTGCTGCTGCTGCTCTTTGAACAGCCTTAAGAAATGTCAGAGAGACCGAGCGATTTCATGTCACATTCACCCCCTGATCCATGATTAAGCATTTTTCTCGTCTCTGCAACAGTCGCCCCTTAGTCGTATTCAGAGAAAAGGCAAACAGCCACTAGGATTAGTCTTCTCGGTTGGACAAGAAAATACTTACCCCAGTCGCACTACAGGTGGCCTTACGAGGAATTACAGGGGATACTGATCTCCGCACCATTGACTTGACTCTGACCCTAACCGTAACATTAACCCCAGCACCAACTAGAATTTCGTGGAATTTAGACCAAAGCCATCTGTATTACGGCGAGTGGGAAACTCACGTCCGTGCCCTGTCATTTTATCGGCTTGCCACTTTGGCGGAAAACAATTCCCTTCTCCTGATTTACGCTAAATAAATAGGTGACCAAAGTGTGCATAACTAACTATACAGCCCGGGGATCTGCGCAAAGGCAGGTCACGGAAAGGATGTAGTATGTAACCCCACGCGTAAAACGGTGGTTAACTGCAACCTCAGTGACAACCGCGGTCATGCATGAAGTGAGTAATCCTAATTCCAAACCTGTAAACATTCAAGTCAAACGCGAACCTAATCGTAACCCTAACTAAAGCCTTAGAACCCTACCGCCAAACCTAACCCTAACTCCCTTAACACTGACCCTAAAACTCCAACCACAATCCTAGTCTCAGCTGCGAATCCAATCATAACTCAAGCCGAACAACCCTAGCCCTTAGAATAGCTCGACTTCTAAGACTAACCCCAGTCTTAAAAGTGGGTCTAACCCTAATTTTTAGCCCGATATGGGCATCTGTATATGTCATTAGCGCCAGTAAAGGTGAGATTTTTGAACAACCACGCAGGGTTATTTTCAAAATAAAGCATTCTTCTCTCTCTCTCTCTCTCTCTCAAAAAAAAAGGGGGTTATACGTCCCACCCTCACCGACAGTTACTTCCACTGTAGGGTTTAGTCAGAGCGGCCGAAGGCTAACAAAGCCAATCGATAATTTTTAACATTTTTAAATGTCGTTGGGGGCCGCAATAGCGTGGTCGGCCATGCCATTGCTCAGTCAGACAGAACTCGACTACAGGCAGCCTTCTGTTCTATTCTCGTAGGGTGAAATAAATGTCTGTACATGATCGACCCCTGGACGAGAATACTCATTAGCATATAGCAGGAGATAAACGGCATTCCGTAAAGAAAACCGGTTACACACTTCAAAATCGCGCCCGAAAACCTCATATCCAGATTAATGGCACTTTCGGCATGTGCTGACTTCGGATTAACAGACAACTTCAGACAGCTCTTCTACTTCCACACCTTACCAGTCAACTGAATCGGGTTTTTTCCACGACAGAGCTTCATAAAGGATTAACCACTAGTCGACATGAGAGGAAGTGGCCTCCAGCAGAAGAAGTCAGTACGCTCGTCAAAGACACGTACAGAAAAAATACGTTCAGTTCAGAGGCCCCTCCAAATCTCGACTAGTTTCTCTAATTCACAGACAATCGGCATCACTTAAAATGTCGAACGTGGGTCAGCACAGGCTTAACCTACAAAGTAGCAGCAGCAGCAGCAGGAGTATAAATACATAGACCGTGTTGGCAGAATCAAGTCACGCAATCGAGATGAAACTGCAACTCTACCTCCTTCTGCTCACCGCCATCGTTTTGGGTACCGCGATGGACGGCGCCAGGGTGAACGCAGTAGACAGTGAACATTCTCATGTGGAGGAGGAGATCCCATTGACTGGTGTTCGAGGCGGTGGTCGCTGGGGTGGTGGTGGTGGTCGCTGGGGTGGCGGCGGTGGTCGCAGGTGGTGAATTTAATGCGACCTACGATGTAGCCTCTGAGGCCCATAGTATTTACTTTTTCCCCTCTCTCTGTTGGATCTACTAAATGCTATCGTAGTTTAAATAAATGTTGACAATGACTTCACTGACTTCTTCCGTCCCTGGCTTTTGTTTAAGACTTCCAACAGGCGGTCAGTAGTATATACATAGATCACAGGACATACCATGCTTGACACCATAGGTATTTGAAACAAGCATAGACAGCAGAATTAATTGGAAGTAATAAATTTCGCGACGGCTTATCAAGTGCAGCCTGTCGTTGCATAACAGAGATAACAAGTGAGAAAGATACAGAGATTTGACCTTCCAAAGAGAAAATCAATATAAAACAGCAAGGTCATCAGGCATACCACGGGAATATCCTCCCAATCGGGTTATCAAAAGCCAGTTTGTTTTGTGGCGGGAGGTGGCCACGGACCGGCTGAATGTCATAACCACAAATGACAGGAAGTCGCAGCGGCCCCTGTTGCGCCTTGTGTTTAGCTCCCTCTGCCGCTTTAGATGCTTCAAGACTGATTATTGGTTATTGAAAACCTCGGCTCACTCTAACGTGCCTCAAGAATTATGAGAATTACATACATTAGATGAATAGCGGTAGCGGTCAGTTGCAATTAGTAGAGATCCCTCCCCACACTGTGATACTGTCGTACTAGTCTCACACCTGCTCGAGATGTACAAATAGCTGCAGGTGTACTAAATTCGGAGGATTGCAGCCCATTAGGCGAATTGGGGATTCGAGGTTAGACGGGTTTCCGCAGTTTAGCTGGCATCCAAAGGTCGAAGAGATTTCCAGTTCCTCAGTTCCTTTAATGAAAAGGTAGTTCAGTACTTTGAGGTAGACAAATTCGTCTTTTCTTTTAGGCCGTCGTCTAGATCATTTGCTTACTAGTGTCAAGTCCGCGCAGTCGTGTTGGATCGGCCAAATACCAGGGAGAATATTTTTGCATCTCGTGGCATAGATTTTAGTGTTATCACGTACCGTGGCCAATACAAGCTAACTGGAAGTGATGTGTGCTGCTGGCTACTCAAGATCAACATGATTCGTAGACGCAGGCTCTCTCGTGAACCAAAATGATCACTTGGCAGGAGGAGGATTGTGAAACACTTAAAAAAACCGTATTTAGAATCTGTACAGGTAAAGTAAGTACTAGACGGAGTTCTTTTGTTCAGATTCGATTTCCAGGACAGATGACCGTACTGTTGCTGGGGATTCATTGTTTGTCATGAAACTAGCCGAAGTTTCCCGCCATATTCCTTACGGCTTCTGACATGACATCGCCTGGCCTACCTTCTCACTTTTGTGCCTTCAGGGCATACAACTTCAATCAGTGATTACTCATAGGTATCCATCGATCATTAATAACTGTCGGACGTGATTGATTTCGTGCTCCATAGAGTTGTGAAGACCCAGGTGGCAATCTAAAACAACAACCAGGGCACTGATTTAACTTAAACTACTTCGAGTTTGACCATGAGAGTAACGATCACACTACAAGAGAGCTGTCGTTAATTTTTCATGTGGTCGCTCTAGACGACACCAAGACGCTAATATCAGGATGCATAAAAAGGGGTGGTCTGGTTTTGATCCAAATTCTAATTCCTGGAATCGACACTTATTTCTGCTCTATGTAGCTTCGATTTCATGCTAAATTCCAAATCTAACACCCTAGGTCGACTTAGGCATACATTTATCCTACTGCCAGAGGTCTTGCATTTGTCTGTTAAGCTGTCGAAACGTTTGTCCACGTTCATAGCTCGGACTGTCACTCGAAGTTATAGGGAAACTACGCATGCTTGCGACTGGGGACTCCATTGTTATTCCGTCCTTATGTAGAATGCACCATTCTGAATCTGTCGTTCGGGTTGATATTAGAAGTTACATCTCTTGCTTCTAGCTGTCCTCTGAATTTCGCGACCAGGAACTGAGTCTTCAGATTACATTGTCCCCCGTGGCCAGATGCTGCCTGTCGGGTTGAATCTAAGATACATTTTAACTCTATCAAGATATGCAAAAATATTTGACTTTACAGGGCTCGTTTCGGAAGTAAACTACACAAAACCGCAGATATAAGACTGTAAGCAAGTCCTCTTATGAAACAATGTGCACAAACCCTCATGAGCATCGATGGACGGTTTTCAATAGGGCCCGAATGGCAAGGGTGACTTTGGTGCGATTGTAAATTATGCAGAAGCTCCATGTTAATGCATCAGCTGTTGAATGTCAGCCTCTTTTCAAGGAAATTTCGATGCGTGAATACACCTTAGCACAGCAAGTAACCGATCTCATGAAATGTTGGTCAAAATTCTGAGATGCGTTTTCGATTAAGAAAAATTACAGAGGTGAGGTTGTAATACTGATTATCATGCAGTATAATCATATCATATTTCGGACTTTCCAGGATGTGGGCTCCTGAATGCACTTCTTTTCGACCGCTTGTAGAAACCGCACTCGGTAAAAAATGACTACACTGGTAGCATGCATTTTTCACATCGATTTTCGATGGCCGTATAAATTCAAATTTATTTCATAGAGAACGTGTATAAAAATAGATCTTATATTTGCTCATCATTGTCTTTACATTTCGTACCCAAAGAAAAGTTTTATCTTGGCTTTTAAAAGTTTATAATTATGAAGTTTTTAAGACCGTACGATGTCCATACATACAGCACCACACATGCCTGTTCGCCAATGCTACCCATTAAATATACGACATAGTCCGCATGCATTGCAAAATTTCATGAATTCTTTATGATATCTTTCTAAAGGCTAGAGGAGTATATGATTTCCCTTACGCGGACAGCATGCACCTTGCAGACTGAAATCGCTAAATGCTAATGCAACGGCTAGTCAGGCTCGATATTATTCGGTAATTGGAAAACTTTTTCGAAACTGAAATATGCATATTCTTCGGGCATATAATGCGAATAGAATGTAATTTTCTACCAAAACGAATAAAAGAAAGATACATTGCGTGCGTTTTCTATAAAATATATTTAAATTTGTAAGACCATCGAAATTCAATGTGAAAAATGCATGCTACCAATGTAGTCATATTTTACCGAGTGTGGTTTCTACAGGCGGTCGAAAAGAAGTGCATTCAGGAACCCACATACTGGCAAATCCGAAATATGATATGATTATACTGCATGATAATCAATATTACAACCCCACCTCTGTAATTTTCCTTAATCGAAAACGCATCTCAGAATTTCGACCAACATTTCATGAGATCCGTTACTATCTGTAGATGGTGGAATGTTCAGCAGTTATCAGGACGCACCGTTTTTTACATCATGAACTTTGTTGCCTTGTTCGTTTTGGGGATGGTAATGCATCTTAATCAGCTGGAATGATGAGTGTTAGACCGACGTATGCTAGTTTCCATCACCAGATACATGTCAGAAAGGGGAAATATGAAAGAAACTGGATTTACTGAGGCCGTCGGGTCTCGCGACAAATTTTTAAACAGCGGAAATTCATGTAAACCTGAAAATACCACGTCCGGATTAGAGGTTTATTCAAAAAGTGTGAAAGTTAACTTTTGCGGGTCATAGGCGCTACGGATATTGTTTACTTTAGGTCAGTCTCAGATTAACCTAACGGACAACAGAAAAATTAAACCTTGTTAACAGAGTCTGGTCTGCCTCTTGGCAGAGCTATCCGAGTTCTGTCATCGAAATTACTGGCCGCCGACGACTGGACAAAAGGAATGCGACAGATGTGTTTATTTTGCATCTACCTTATACTTTGGGCAGAGTCGAACGTGTTGACTGTCGTGCGCCTGGAAAACGACTAACATCACTATCTTCATCACGAGGTCCTGCAGAGTGAACTCATATGAACCCACTGAGGCTCGCCGCATTCATGCCAGCTAGTCTCGTTTGATACATTAGGCCAAAGAAACCTATTTCATTAAATATTCTCAAAGTTTGTTCGTCCCTGCCATCTTGTTTAGCTCTCTGCTGACGGAAACTTTTATTACAAAGACGAAGCGTTTTCTGCCAGGCGTTGTTTAACACCTTACAGCCAACCTCTTCTCCTACCGAGAATCATCATATTCATACCACCTGGTCATGGGTAAGACATTAGGCACACGAAACCCATTTTACAAAATATTCTCAAGATTTACTCGAACCAGCCGGCGGAGTCATCACCGTCTTCATGACGACCATGGCATAGAAATGTACGCTGGTAGGACCAACACGTTCCTATAACTGCTGAATATCGCGTTATCCGAAACTTCTGATTTTCGGGATTGAGCGCAGCACAAAATGAATAGGTAGGCAATGATTCGGGGGTAGGTTCGTTGTCGAAATTAATGGATAAGAGCGGTGCAGTGCTAGACTCCTTATGCCGGCTTTAACCTGCCTGTTTCTTATTTTAACAGCCAGACTGGCAGAACAGTCGCCTCTGCGCGAAGTCCTCAGATTAGGGGCTAATAAAAAGTATAAGTTGAACTTCATAAAGGGAAATGCTACTCCATTCGGCACTCAGCGACCTCATAGTGTCGAATTTGGCTACAAGCAGTGAAACCTTGGCTGGGAAATTCAGAGATGATTCCAAATATACGACGCGTCTTTGAAGACGCTGTATTTGTGAATACTCGGGGATGGTATCCAATAATGGCCAATACACGTCACTCTATGATAGGCGTCATTTCAACTTGTTAGTTTAATCTCGTTTAGATACAGTCATTAATTTTGTTGGAGATATTTTTTTCGGCCTATATGTTGCTCGTGGTTGAAATGAACGGTATTTATTAATAGGAAGACGTACACAATCCACTTCACACATTTGTCTTTTAGTATATCACATTCTAAATAGCATTAGCAAGAAAGATAAGGGGGACTGGAATGGCCTTTTTGGCTCATTAGCCGTCGCCAGCCAGTTATACCCAACCCCGAAGTGTGTAACATTTCGGGGTGAGCTCTCCTCTACCATTATATCATATCCTGTTCCAATTGCACGACTGAAGGAATTTTGTTTGCCCGTTTTAAAATGGTGCAACAAATAACTCTGTTTTGAAAAGCCCTAAAGGTTTATATGTCAAGTCCTCTTCTCTTGAAGATATTTTATGGAGTTCAAAAAATGATGAAGTAGATATGCGTCCCGGTTTGTACTTTGCACTCACGACGCGTCAGCCGCTTGAACCCACATTCCGCATCAGACGGCTGACCGACTCGAACAGAGGACCGCTACTTTGAAAATGGGAGGGAGAGCTAGGTCGATTCTGAATTTTCCATCTCCACGCCTCTCCAGGGCATTTCTCACCGTCAACAATCTGATGCCCTCTGGAACTGCTGTGACGCGCTAAATTCGTAACAAAATATCACGGTCCTCTCAGGTTAGACAGTCCGGCTGAATGTGGCCTCTGCGACACTTCCACTGGGGTGAGATCGGAGCCAACCACTTCTCCTGTGAAAACCTGGTCCAGGCGCGTCTGGCACTCTGCCCAATCCAGCTTCCGATCGTCCTGTACTGGCACCAGACCCAGGTGGTGGAGGGTAGGGAGAGAGTGGGTCAGATGTTGCGTATGGCTATTATCAATGTAAACTAGTTCGACGTACTGCACCCACCATCTCGTGATGCATAAAATGGACACTGTCGTTCGCGGCGGTTGAACTGACGAGTGTGTGGGTACATTGTCTGTTCATCCTCACGGTTTAATACGACTACATTTAGGTATCAGAAACAGATGGGAGTTAATGGGGCTTTTGTGAGCGGCTTAAAAGATGCTCAGACGAGAACTAGGGTGCCACAGGTCATGAACTGAGCTAACATGACAGCGAGGGCGACGTGATCGTTTCATTGCAATTTGCAGACTTCAGACGATATTTCTTGAGTTTGAGCACATAGTGCACTATCCTGTGCTTAGTAGTTCGAATCAGAACTCTCCGTATGAACGACTATGCTAAACATAGGAAAAGCATGGGGATATAAACTGGGCCAGCAGACGCTATTCCACGCCTTCCCAACGCATGGTCATTACTCGAAGTGCCTAATGCAAGTTGAGCGACTAACATACCATAACGGCCCTTTAGCTGAGTCCTGTTAGCATCGAGCCGACAAAGGGTGGACGAAATGAAGCTGCAGTTCTGTTGAATTCTATCTACTATCCTCGTTGTAAATATTTCGATTAACGGTACCAGGACGGCCGTGTTTGTTCTACTGATGTTCTAGCCTGAGTATGGACGTGATATGTTGACTTCAGCTACCTTACATAGTTATCTCGCTCTTTCTCTCTCTCTCTCTCTCTTGCCTCACCATTAGTCCGTCTAAAACCTCCAGACGACTGGGGCTGCGACTGGCCACGTTGCCTGGTGTGGTAATAGTCGAAGGACCGCGTAGGTTCAACGTGGCCCGACGAACATGAAATATGAGATGATAGGACCCCGTTTTGACCTAGCGCAAGAGCTGCGCGGCGAGTTTTGAGGACCTTTTACCACTGCCACTACTACTCTTCTTCTTACTACTACTAGTACTACTACTACTACTACTACTACTACTACTACTACTACTACTACTACTACTACTACTACTACTACTACTACTACTACTACTGCTACTACTACTACTACTACTACTACCACTACTACTACTACTACTACTACTACTACTACTACTACTACTACTGCCATGAATATCAGCAGTAATATTACCAGTATTAGCTGTAGACTTCACCAGAGCGCGCGCACTGAGGCCCGTGAAATGTGCACCGAAGCCATCGCGGCACATTAATTTAATTCAGTTTGCTATAGCTCGTGATTTCATTAAGTAGTAATTATTTTCTCAATATGGGCTGCGGAGAGTCTGGAAATCAGGCACATTCAGAAATGCTGGTTGGGGGAGGAGTAGAGCATGAATTAACGTGAAAACGCCAAGCATGAGGTAGCCAGTTCAACTGTGTCAGGGGATAAAAATTTCGGGTTGTGCAGCTTTGTCATGTTTCCAGTAGTCTACACGGAGAAAATTGCGTCGAACAACAGCAAATGACAGGATCGGCCGCAACAATCACAAATCTTCCTCCTCATTGCAACTTCTAAAGACCGTCGGTCTTGAAAAGTGTCCAGGAGGGGGAGGGAGGGTTGGTAAGAGCTGTCGGATTTCTGGCAGTCATCAACTCATTAAATGCAGCTCGAAGTATCTCCTCTACAGCACAGTACGCCTCATGGGATGGGATGTCCGAGGGCGGCTTAACAACGGCTTCTCAGATTTCAAGGATAGAGCGGTTTTTTCATCAATCAGATTTTTGTCCAACAATTGTTTACTTATTTTCCAGGCGGATTCTTCCACTGCCTTGGTTTCATCTTTCACTTGCGTTTCGAGACGAAACTTACTAGGATCGTCTAAAATGGATTCCATTTTGTTTAAGTAGGCTCTCCGGTTAATAATGACAACCCCGTGGCCTTTATCAGGCTTGGAAATTACTATTTGTTCATGCCGCTTCAATGCAGCTAGGGCAGCCATGTGTTCTTTAGTAATTGGTGTTTGTTGCGTTATTGGAGCATTACGATACTGATGACCCGAGCCCCTTTTGAGTTTCGAAATCCCTCGGCATGCCTAGTTCCCCATTTTCATTCCTATGTTGCATTTTGAAGTTACCATTTTATCGATTAGTTTACGCGCAGTACACGTTGACCTTGCTGTTTTACATCGATTTTCTCTGTCGAAATTCAAACCGTTGTACCTTTCTCACTTGTTATTTCTGTTATGCAACGACCGGCAGCAGTTGAGAAGCCGTCGCGAAATTTTGTGGTACCATTAAATTCTGCTGTCCTTGCTTGCTTCAAGTTAGGCGTTTGTTGGACAAACATCCCGATTGAATGACTGACATTGGAATCGTTCAGCAACACACGACATGGGAGGATCGTATGTTTCGCAAACTAGTCCATCTTATTTGACCTCGCTGGGCTCAAAGGGCACCAGACAACTGGCGTGTTTACGCGACGCTTGGCAAAACTCGAATTCAGAAGAAAAGGTGGCGAGCGAACGTTGCTTTCGATGACTTCTCATCAGGCCAGTACAGTTATATGGGACGGGGTACAGCGAGTGAAAAAATCGACAAAAGTTAGTTTTTAAAATGCAGGCTAGGCAAGAGGTGACCTAAGCTACTGGGCCAGCGCCTGTTAGCAACAGCAGAAGCGGCCGCCATCAGGTTACGAAAACCGACCCTATGCGCCCAGAAGAACCTCGTTCAGGCTCCGCGCTTACCGTGGTCAAAGGTTGACTAACAACATCCAACTTTCTGCTCCCTTCCGCTCTTGCCTAGCCTGTACTTTATCGATTTTTCACTTACTGTACCCCGTCCGATATAACTATACTGGCTTGACGAGAGGTTATCAAAAGCAACGTTCGCTCGCCACCTTTTCTTCTGAATATAGCTATGGGGATTTTAACAACTCTAAAATTCGAATTCTTCGCAGATTAGTTCGGTTAGGCGAGCCTTTCCGTCAAGACGCCATCCACCTATTTCGATTATTAACACAAGGCATCAAGAGTACCTATCCACCAGGGGATAAGGAGGAATTGGGAAGAGTGAGATTGTACTCGATGTGAATTTGACTGGAGTTCAGTTTATTAAAAGGTCAGTATTAATTCGCCAAGTCAGTGCGGACGGATTATTGGCCTCCTACTGACAATGAAACCGATAGGATCAAACTTCCCTGGCAATGCCAAATGCACCATTCTAAAACCATTGAACACTGTTTGCGCGGACCGCACTTGGAGGACGGGTCTCAAAACTTTGAATGTAGCCTTGTCCTTACTGCCCCGTGGGTTCGCGACTGAGGTGTAGTCAATTTTGCATTAATTAAGATGGCTATGTGGATCTTAGTACATCATGTGATTTAAGTAGAAAGTAATACATACTTTGCAAGTCCACTATCAGCTTTCTGACTTATTAATGACTAGTGTTTGGTGGCGTAACTCGTTGAGCGATTCATTTTATGTGCAGGAATTTGCAAACGACAGTCATTCACCGATATGGCTGCAGTATGGAACGGGATGCTCCGTTGTGAGAAGTTCGTTCACTGATCAGGCAAGGGGACGTTGAGTTCCGGAGTTCACTTTAGAGCCCTCGCAGTCAATCGCATAGCGATCAGTAATAGACGCAGATAATGGGTACTAACAGAGACAAGGAAGATCGGGAAGGCCATTTACAACTTATTAACTGTTCTTAATTGACCGTACCCAGTCCCAAGTCTGGATAAACCGACATTCGAACCCAAAGTCTTTGGTCATTGGGTGCTTTCAGGTCAAAAGCTGTATCACTGAGCCATGGCCAGTTACCTTGTCGGATGCAGGGGAAATAAAAACTGTCATTTGGATGGCGTCCATCGGTGGGGTTACGGGACGTATTCGTCCCTTAGCGCCGGCAGTCAGCGAGCGATCAATGCTCATTCGGAATATATATCGACTAGGACTAGGGAGACTGGCAAGGCCATTTCTGGCTTATCGACAGTCATCAGCAAGCCAGAGCCTACTCCAGGCTTTCAGAACTGGAGACTTTTTAGTCGGCGCAGCGGAGTTAAGTCCAGTGCTCTACCACTAGGCCACGAGCCTGTTGTCCTGTCATTTGCGATCAGATAATTCGAGTTCAGGCTGGCTGACTGCGACAAATAACCCAGACACCCAAAACTGCGACTTCTCTGACGAAAGCGAAGTCCGAAAGCAGTATTCCTGGGGTTGTCCTAGATAGATCTGAGCTTCGAATCCAAGTTCCGCACCCGGGACGTGATGTTTTTTTGCATCGTCTTTGTTTCGACACTTTTTTCTCCCTCTCCCCAAAATCGGATCCCCTAACGAGTTTAACAGTCAGCAGGCAAAAGTCAGTGCACGCCAGTCGGAAAACCAGAAACACAGACCTTCGACCTTTAATCCCTTACTGGGCCGATAAGTGTCAAACGTGAGAATGATCATGTCAGATTATGGTCTGACCCGGTAGCTGTTACTCCTGACCTCTAGAGATGAATGACATTACTTTAAGTGGTCCCCCGCGGTTAGTAGCAGATTAACCGTCAAATTTGCGCTATAAATAAGCCTGGTTGGCGGAACTTATTCAATGGCGTGGCAATGAAAGCTCAGCTCTGTCTCCTTTTCCTCTTCGCAATCGTTTTGGACGTCCCGCTGGAGGTCAAAGCGCTACCATTTATGGGCCCAATGGGGCCTATGGGTCCAATGGGGCCTATGGGTCCAATGGGGCCTATAGGACCCATTGGTTTGCCGGGACCGCTGATGTTTGCTGACTGGACTGATTATGACGATTAACACCAAGACTAATGGATGCACAATGGGCAAAATTGGACACTCTTCTCCTCTTTGGTACTCGGAAACTTCCCTCAGTGCCCATCGTTCAGGACTGTATTAACAAACTGGACAAATTTATTACATTTTCACAGTAATGCTAGCCTTCTCTTTCCAATAAAATTTCTGTAAACATAAGTTTTCGACATAAACTAGCGCAATGTACCACGCGTTATCGGATTCCCTCCAATCGGTCTCATCATCCCCAAGAATGCTTAGGCAAACCTTTGACTGGCTACGTTTTCCGGCGACATTAATATGGTCTGATTACTAGCCGTAAAACGACTCGAGAGCATCCCACGGTAGATGTATCGATGCGGAGGCGAGAAGAGGGTCACAAGAAAGAAGACCGGAAAATTTTTGACTTCTGACAGACATTAGTCCCTTCCAGAGTAATTAGACAGTTTGGGATTATTTTGACCTATCTGAGGTTGATACTTCTTCTCTGCTTGATTGCCGGCCGACCGGCAATGGGGAGGGAATTTACAAAATGAAATTGGTCTTCAACATGCTACCGTCTTCGTATCTAGAGCGGGCCACAAGTCGAAGTCAGAAGGCATACTTAAAGACTTGATTTGCGCCTTGACATGGGCCAGAAGTGGGACATTTTGGTCCGATGAATCGGAAAATTGGGGTGGATTGAAAGCCGATGGGAGAAGCAAATAGATAGTTCACTCTTACACCTGTATGACGTTTCATTTAGGACTTTGCGCCCAGATGTTGATTTTGCATTTTTAATGCGGGTATGTAATTACTACGCAAGATTGAAACATTTTCACCTTCGTAACAGGATGTCCTTCACGTTCATCTACCTCGTTTCTTTTATTGCAAGAGTTTGCAGTCTTGACGTCAATCAGCCACTCCCTCGCATAAAGACGCCAGTTACAGCACATGCTTGCCAGAGACCGATAGCACCAAACCGACCTTACTGCATAGACTTAGTGAGTACTTGGAGTGCATTAAGCGTTCCTAGACTAGTTCGAGACAGAACGCTATTTTGTGCATTTTTTCGTAGCGAACCGCGATCCCCAGAGTGATGGAATGCACCGATCGGGTTAGACTAAAGTCAGAGAAAATAGCAACTTAATTAAGTGTAGATTTACACTGCAGACTACGACCACTGTAGTTAATTAGTGCGCCGAATCCCAAATCTCCAAGCATGCATTGTAATCGAAGAAATTACCCACTTTAGGTTCAAGTGGTGGCCTAGTAGTTTTCGGCTGAAAACCATCCCAGTAATCTGTAAAAAAACTAAACTTAAAAATAACTACTCAAGTATTCTGTGCATCGGGAGTTTGTTTTAATGTTTCTGTTGGTGCAACGATATTGCCTATAAAGGGTTGATTCCGCTTATTCCGCAGGAAATTACGTCTTCCTAAGATTTTATACCTGAGAGAAAAGAGTGTTTCTGCAGTCAAAATGATTGTATCAGGCGACATTTTCAGACGTTCATCTAAATACCATTTAGACCTACTATCCACAAATGTACTAAGTTATGGCACAGTGTCCAACAACGCAAACTTTATGCTAAGCAAGAGATTTTGTTTCGGGAAAAGTACGGATTTTTTTACTTTTGATTACTTACGAACAGATGATCAAGTTGGCACAGTTAGGATCTTCGGGGTGATCAGTTGAGAAGGTGGAATTGCTCGCCGTAACAAACTTATTCAGTCCCTGACAGTTTGAATAGATTGGTCGCCTTGCCACCACCACAGCATCCACTGCAAAAAATCGAACTGAAAGTCAAATGACTGGCTGTGAGAGTCGACCTAGAGCTGATCGATTTCCTGTCCCTTCATTGATGTCTGGCGGGTTTGACAACTGCTTATGTTATTAGGCACCACCTTGTTGAATGGTGGTCGCGCTTGTGCGATGGCTGTTTTGCCTAGTTGTGCTCATCAGGTCTGATTAACAGAACAAATCTCAGAGCCTACTCGATGACCAACAATCTTGAAAACTACTTTAGGACAGTGGGATGAGAGATCTAATTCCTAAATAATGATTATTGCGCCAACACTCGGATAGCAAGTTACAATATTTCGTCAGAAGTCGGAAATCGATGAAAATATCAACTGTAATCACACCGAGGGAGCATTGCCTGCGAACAGAAATTGATAGACGTCTAAAGTGAAAGGCGAATAAGGCTTAAAATAAATCAAGGCAAGGCGGTGCTCCAAGTAAGGGGTTGGAGAAAGTTTTCTACTTTGTGAGTGACTGGGTGGCCATACGCGGAGTTTCTTAGGGGACGCAGTCGACCGAAAAGTTATCCAGTAAATACCCGTCAGTTTCTGAAGTGAGGTCGTAACTTCATCTAAGTCAGTAAAACCTTTAGAATTAGTTTTTTTTGCAGAAAAAGATTGCTAGCGTCTCCTCCAAAAGGTCAGGGTGACGGCCAGCACTGGATGCATGAGCTGTCATCCCATTAGTTTCTATCGTAGGAAGCATGTTAACGCGGTTGTTTTCCTAAGTTATTCTGGTATATGAAATCTGTTGTATCTTTATACGTCTTTACGGCCACAGAGACAATGAAGTCCAGATAAACGGGCAGAACTTCTGGTGATTAGCGTTTTCTCAAGTTACACAAAGGCGTAAAATGGTTTGCTTGTTGTTGTTGTTGTTGTTGTTGTTGTAAAGTCCGTTTTCTTCTAGTCTTACACCGAGCGACAGGGTTTATTTTGACTTTAAAAAGGTTGAAATTATGAGACCTTTTGAGAAAGCGTCTGTCCGTTCGCCAGTACTCCTAATAAATTATAAGGTGTGGTCTGCATCAATTGCAGAATTTGTGAGCAATATATGCCTTATTTTTAATAGTTTAGAGGAGAGTAAGATCATCCTTAAATGGAAAGTGCACAGTTTATCGCCTGCAAAAACAATAAACGCATGTGAAATGGCAGGCTAGGCACAAATTTTTCGTGAATTGAAAGACTTTTTAAAACCGAAAAACTGAACACAATGAGGATGTTCTTGCCTATGTTCTGTAAAATATATTGGAATTTGTAAGGACATCAAAAATTAATTGAAACCTATAGACCAATTAAGTAGTCTTTTTGCCGAGTGTGGTTTTTTAAGCGGTTGGAAAAAAGCGTAGCCAAAAGCTGGCATCCTGGAGTGATTGAAGTATCCTGGGATTATGCTACTCTATAATCAACCTTACAGTCGAACCTAAGTAACCCCTTAGAATCAAAGTCGCATTTTAGAATTAGCGTTAACACATAAAGTGATCTGTCGCTTACTGCGCATGTGGTTTGCCATAACAGATGTCTGGCCGTCTTACTTTTCCCTTTGAAGCTTCGCTAACAACTGTAGCATCGACTAATCAATTCCTCTAGCACATGAGCATCTGACGTTGGGACCAAAATAATCCTTTGCTACCGTTTCGCTCTTTACATTCATTCCACAACATCTAGCGATAGTGACAAGGCCTTTACATCTGAACATTTCTTCGAGCTTCAACGACACTACTTTAAAACCTACTCTACTCTTGACTGATGGGTGAATGGAGAAGTGAGGGAGCTCATATGGGCTCCTGCCTATCAGACTTGATTGATGAAATGGTCCCTTAACAGGAGGAATACTTGGTATTTATCTACCAACCGAAGTTCTGGGCCCGTCGTGTAGTTACCAGAACAACACACACTTCACATCTTAAGGGACTTTTGACCAGAAAATCACACTCACGATAAGTCAGATCAAACAAATAACTATCCTTCCTCGACGTCCCCTGCGAAACTGGCCAACTTCAAAACACAAAACAACTATCGCACAGCCAGAGAAACCACCGTTTGTCCCACAAATGTTACTGCGTTTGCACTCTATTTCGAAAAGTTAAAACAGATCGCAGCACACGAACGGGCGTCCATAAACCCTCCCGGGCCAGTGGATTCCATTGTTACCGCCAGCCCTGTAGACCACGGTCCACTAATGATCGTCGTTTTCTGCAAAATGAGAACATACTGCCACTTACCGAAGTCTCGGAAGTTGCAGCGATGAGAACTGCAGCTTCGTTGGGAAAACCGGACGACAAACGCAGACCTGCCCACACGAGCAGATAATGGCAACTCGGAGGCAAGTATCAAACTGTGTCTTTGACCCTCAAAGAGCGACCGTCTTAGGGCGAGGCGGTCGGCGGAACGACTCACACCTGAGACATCGTGTTCGGATGCAGACTTAATCAACGGGTATGATGACCTTCTGCCGACGTGGACAGTCTCGTGTCACTAACTGCGGAAAGACCAGGAGAGACAGCAGATTAAACTCCGCAAATAGACTCAATACTGTTCAATATCAAACTCACCACACGGGAGAGTAAAGGAGCCACTGGATCGAACAACCCCCCCCCCGCCGAGGTCCGTCTACCAGCCATCGAGATGATGACTTCTAACGTTAGTTGTTCTCAAGCCCGTTATTCATCCGCCGAAAGGCAGAGGCTAAGAAAAGGAAATAAAATTGATTAACTGAGGATCGACTAACTCGCCATAGAGACCATAGTAGGGGGTGCTAAAGCCAAATGCCAAATTTCATCAAGCAAAAACGTCAGTGAAAACGTGATCATATTAAAGGAGTGTAGTAAGTGGTTTCTTTATATAATTTTTCCGTAAAACCGGATTAATCTGATGTAGACATCGAATACAAGTTAAAGCACTTCAGACTACCTAGGCAGGGGCATATTGTGAGTGCAGTTTACACCACTGACGGGAAGCACATCCAGGTAAGTGTCCACTTGTTGTCGTGGGGGAACCCAGCTGTTTGCTAATCAGGTCAGTAACCACAAATTTCAATCAATGCATCAGGGCTTTCGGTTCATACTGCAATAATCCTGAATGTTGGTCCACGATGACGAGATGGGTGGTCAGAGCACTGAGTGTACTTATGGGACAGGCATGACATGTGATGTGGTTAGATTAGCGTTACTGACAAAGAAAAGAGAGACTGAAATGGCCATTCCTGACCTATTAGCAGTCGTCAGTCAGCCATACCTAACCCCCCAGGTGTGGAAAACCTGGAGTTTGATCCCGCGTCCTGTTGATTAGAAGTTCAACGTCCCTACCCACTGAGCCACAGGCTCGTGGTCCTGTCGGTTGTGATGGGATACATACAATGGTAGGTGGGTGTTCATAGATCGCGCTACGGAACTCACTCGTCTCATTATGACTTGGGATTCTCTCTCTCTCTCCCAAGTCCCACCATCAGCCTCCCAGCCACGCGTAATAAAGGTCAGCAGGACAACGAGCTTGTGGCTCAGTGGTTGGAGGCGTTGGACTTCTAACCGACAGGTCGCCGGACCGAGCCTCAGGCATTCCGCATCTCTGGGCCTAGTAGGACTGGCTGACGGCGGCCGGTAAACGAGAAATGGCCATTCAAGTCTCCCTTGTCTTCATCGGTAATACCATTCCGCCTATATTACGCGTCATTATGGGGCTGCTGGGGGGTTCTAGAGAGAGAGAGAGAGATCTCCAGGACACAGCAAGACGCGTGTGTTCTGTAGAGCGATCAGTGAAGGCCCATCTACCGTGTGATGTAGTGAACGTTTGTTACAGTTATCGATTAAAGCGCTTCGCCGTCTTAACTAAACAGTCAGCATGTTCTCGATGCCTATGTAGTGATGGTAACCGTTGCAAGCATGCATATGACACTAAACACCGCGGCATAAAATGTTCTTTCATATATTGCATGATTCTACACTAGGGATCAAGTAAAATGGTCCATGAGAGGTGGAAATTAGTCCTCCAGAATTAACGACTCACCTGTGAGACGCCGAGCATTAGACAATTTATGGCGATTGCTGCAAGCACTAGCAGTTGCGGTAAGATGATACGGCGCCATTAAGCCAAAAAGTCCTTTGTGGTATTCTGACACGTATTTTGAAGGGCTAAATCCTTATTTACATCTGACTTAGATGACAGAATCTGTAGGCAGGTAAACTAGGCAGAACTAACTGTGCGATGATAATTACTTAGTCCCAGACCCGAACCTGAAAATGAAACACCTCACCCCTAGTCTGTCTTCCAACCAGGTCAGTTCAGTAAACGCTATCTCCAAGTGAACCTGAGTCGCTCAAATAGCAGTTAACGAGGCCCTGGCTCGTAACGAAACGTCTGAGTGCTTGGCTGAACGACCAATTGAACCCCGGTTCACTTTGAAGTTAGGATATTGCCGGCTGATAAGGTTGCAGTTTAGCTTTCATGTTTTAACACTTGATCCGGAATTGACTTCTTGTGGGGCGGGAAATAAGACCGTGTGGTGCCGGACGTAAATGACAAAAGCAATCCATCTTAGGAAGCCTGGGCTTATTTTGGCCAACATTTGAAAACAAAAAGCATCAGTATTTGAATGAGAGGGCTGCGACCTTGGCATCAGGCGACACAATAATTAATGGGGTATAGGCGGAAATGGATAAATCTATGGCCTGGAGTAATACATTCCGGTCAGCGGAGGGTGACTGGTGTGTCTACTAAAGTTTTAAGTAAGCAGGCCACACTGAATGGACAATCGCCATGGCGAATTTATTTTGGAATTTTTAGTTGAATCAAAGAAATCAGAGTAACATTAACTTGAATCACACTGTCTACTAAGGAACAGTGAGCCACTACCTTACAACACAGTCTGTAGAAAGACAAATTAAACAGGAGCAACTGTATGATGGTATTCGTTTTGCTCTAGACAGGAAAACAAAGGCGGAATTGAGCATCCATAGTGCGTTATACCAGTAAATGCTACCTCCAAGTGACACTAAATACTTTAGATCGTAGCCAGCGTGACCTGATCCCGTAGCTAAACTGGTTGAACGCCTAGCTGGATGGGCATCTGATCCGCGACTTTTCACATTCAAGTTTTTCTGGACTCCGGGTTATGGTGTCGCTGGGAATCCAGAACTGAAAGCAACAGTTTTGTTTTCATGTTTTGCTACTGTGCTTCCCGAGCAGACAGGTGTCTGGATCGGAATAACGGCCGTGTAATACTAGTCAAGAGTAGGAATAAGCGATTTCACGATGTGTGGGCTTATTTTGCCGTGGTTTTGACAACAAATAAGCACTAGTCTTCGGCTTGGAGGGGGCAGGCAGCGTTGACACCGTGAAACACAGTAATAACTGAGGTACAGGCCAAATTGCCAGTCCGGGATCATTCATGGCGGTCAGTTTGCAGTGTTGTGGAGGGAGGGAGGCAGTCGTCGTTGTGACCGCTCCCGCTAATGTGTGGGGGGAGGTGTTCCCCTGCGCCCGCATAGGGAGAGCGAGGAGGGCAAAAACATAGGATCGAAGGCCGATGCTGGTGACTTTCGTTCTTCCTTGTACATCTATCGCCCGCATCTGTACGGGCGCTAATTGTCGTCGCATTTATATCGCCCACCCCCCCCTCACATACCGTCTGCCCGAATTTCCCCGGTTTCGTTGACCGAAGGGAGAATCAAGCAACTACATTTGGATGCAAGGCCTCTAATGTCCCCCTGATGGAACGGTCACGCCTTTGGCAATGATTCCAGCATGATTTAGGACGAACGGGTGTCTGTCCTCTCCCAACTGTCTTGGCGCGTCAACACATAGCTGATTTCAGCCTGTGAGACGTAGATGCCTCTGGCTGAAATGAATCAGGCCTGATAGGAAATTCCGAAGTTTCGTCTCGTTTTGGGGACCGTTTTGTTCTTGCGCTCTGTCAGAGGACTGTCGTGCTGGGTGAGTGAGGATGCCGGACACAATGATTGTCAAACACGGTTTCTAGGCTGACGTGCTACCCAAGTGTCCTCAATCGTCTATTTTTATTCGACGAATTTGCGCGGACACTATCGTTTAGGGTAAAAAGTGGTTATGTAGTCCTACCTGATGGACACAATACTGCTAGGGACTAGGGTTAGGGGTCACGGTGAGGGTTTAGGGTTTAGGGTTAGGGGCTAGAGTTAGCGGCTAGGGCAACTATTTCTCAACCACTCAAATTACAACTGCACATTCCCACTAGCATTTTTTGCATACAACTACATGACCTCGTCGCCTGTGCGTTCCCCGGCCCCTCCTGTAAAAATCCCTATTACCACCGGTCCTATATTACAGGTGGCTGGGGTTTGTTTACTTCAGGTGGGGCTACATAACCACATCTAACCTCATCTGGTCGTAATTAGCCCTTCTGTACATAAACACATTTTAAGACAGAACTCGAGTGGCTGAATTAGATTAGTATGCCTCTGTGTTTCACCAATTTCGTTGCATCGACTGCTCACTGTCCCCCACCCCCCGTGGTTTTAATCGCCAGGCCTTGTGAACTAATGGCAAACAGGGGTGTTGCCTTATCGACGGACGCCGAATACTTAGTTCACAGTGACCTGCTATGCATTTCCAGAAACGAATTTCTCACACACAGATAGACTGTAACCTTCCGCGAGATATGAACAGAATCTGCGCTAATACTGTGTGGA
>CACRXP010000228.1:126959-160222 GCA_902702965.1 Spirometra erinaceieuropaei
AAAGTGAATTCAAGGTATGCGCAAGTTTCGCAAGGGGTGTGGTGGAAACTGAGCTGAATGGCATAAACAGGTAACATGCTGACAAAATGCAAGGTGGCAGGCACCCTCTAGATGGAGCCATGTAGACACGCCGTGCAGAATCCTATGCAGAAATCGGGTTTTGCCTGCATTTTTGTGCGAATGCATTTCTCATTTTGACACAGAGCACACCTAACCAACCGAACCGCATTCTAATGTCCAAAAAGCCTTTCGGCGTTTTAAATAACAAAATTTTGTTTCTGCTCTCCCCCATTTGGACTTCCTTTGAATTTTCAGAGTATCTGCCACATCGCTGTTTCGTTATTTCACGTCAGTGTGTGTGGGGACCAAGTGGTCAGACCATTGTAAATAAATAAACGTGCTTGCACTCATGCAGAGGAAAATCCTTCGAAACCAATCTACCTCAAGTCATCGGACCTATTGTGAGACAGAACCACGAAAGGCTCAGTTCGCACGGTAATCACGACGCGCACGGATGCAAGCAGATATGCGAAAATAAAGGGTATTTTGTGCGGTAGTAGGGAAAAGGCGATTGTGGGGAGGGATGTGCCTGTTTCAGAATACAACACAATACTCCCGCCATTCTAAGGGTTTTGCATGAAGTTCATTCGGACGGTGGTCGCGCATTCGCAGGTTGACCGGGCAGCTGCCCAAATCGCCCAAACAGAACGGGGTTTTTGCCCTGGGGGCAGCTACCACCGTCAAATCGTACGACGTGTGTTGAACGTTGACAGCGACCTTGAGAATCCATTGGGTCGTCAGTTCACGCCGGCCAATCACATTGCAGACCATGGGCCTTGGAGTTCACCACGCATACTATAAATAGACGGCGCTACGACGATGTCACCGTGACTTCATCGATATGAAACTGCAGATCTGCCTCCTTCTCCTTACGGCCATCGTTCTGGGCACCTGTTGGGAGGTCAGTGCGGACACCACCACCCACCACCCTACTACCTCGCAGAAACCGCTGGGTGCTGCCGCCTGGGACGAGAAGAAGCACGGCGAGCATGGAGGAAAGCAGTGGCACAAACAGCAAAATGACGACGAAGACGACGAGGAATAGGGAGTGTGTCAGTAACACTGCTTGTACATCTGTCTGTCAATGAATACTCTTATGAGTCAGCCGTTTACGTCTTACCTTGATACTGTTTGGTGGGCGGGACGGGGGTAGCATATTTCAATGCGAGAGTTGAAATATGCTGGTAAACACTGGTGACGTCTGGCCGAGAATGATTTCGGGTGGGGGAGCGACCGAAGGAACTCGGTGGTCCTTAAACTCTCCACTTACCTCGGCGAGATTTGGCCCAGTATGTCTTAGGGTGCGAGTATAAATAGTAAGCATGATCGGGTAGAATGATAAGCCCTAAAACCAGGCCTTTTCATGGCGCGTCCTACACTGCAGCGCTATCAGGTATCTTTTGCTACCCGCGCATCTAGGCTATGACGCGGATCTGATCGGGTCGACCATCCGCTAATGGTCAACCGTCGTCGCTCTGCAAATGCAGACCGTTGGGTGTCGACGCAGCTAGGGCTCTCCCACGCCCGTGATCGCTGATGCTATCGCATTATCAGTGGGTCTATCTGCGTTCAGTCGGCCTTGAGCCACGCGGTCCCAGCGGTTGTTGTACACTTAGGAAGGCTGGGCTCGTATGCAGGCCTCGAGTTTCTACCTGGTCGTTTGCCTGACTAATGACTTGAGCATTCTCCGAAACGAGGATGGGTTTCAGCACTAAGGACGAGAGACTTGAAGCACAGCGTCCTTTATGACAGGGAAATACGCGAAGCAATCAGCCTGAGGATGGATGCAAAGCCGTTGCCAGTATGAAGTCGACTGAGCTGTGATAGCTGAGGGTGCGGGGACAAGTACACAAGTTCACTTGGGCATGCATGCTTCAGGATTATTTTGAATTAATTCACATGGGGAGCATGCCTGTGAGCATGATACTGAGTAGTGTTCAGTTTTGTGGTTGGTTGAATGAAGATGAAAATAAGTCGAGACAGTACTGCATCAATCTACCTACAGCTCTGTGCCTGCCACGCCTGATATCATTTCGTGATAGTGTGCCACGTAGTTTGACTGAGAAGAGGGTGAAGCACAACAGCAAATAGGTGCTTTGTCGTATGATTCGGAGTAGACAAGAAATCCATTTTGTAATTCACGCGTGAAGTTAGTTGTGCGCCTGATCTCTCGTGTGGCGGTATGCACTGGCATATATCCCAAGAGTCAGTAAGCAAACGTAATGATAGGACAGGTTGCCTTGTGCTAGTATCCAAACGGATTATGGTCAAGTTTTGGTCAGGTTTATGGTTAAGGTTTGGGTTGGGGTTACTTTTAGGACACGGACAAATACTTTTCTGGAATTTATTCAAGGCCGCATGTATTGCGCAGTTCCTGTTCCTCATCAACGTAGCTTGCCCGACAAAAAAGACCTGCGTTGTGTAAACCCATGTCGGCCTGATGAGTAAATGTCTACGAGTGTTTTGGTGAAAAGGAGACATCGCCGTTCATTAGCGACTTGACCGCATCCCTATTTACAGAATCCGCTAAACGTCTCCACTTACCGGGTGGACCACAAACCCTGTCTGGTGAATATGCTCACCGTGAATTAGGACGGACAAACTTTATATGCTTTTGGCCTCTTGCTGTGACACTTAGAAAGTTCAGCCCTTCAGCGACGTATGAGACCCCCTGCTTTTCGAGGAGTTAGGGCGGACACCCGTACACTATGCTTTGGCCCCGTAATCATTTGGGCTCGCATCCGTCTGTCTTGTCGTCGGAATTAGGTGCGTGGGTGGATGCTCCGCCCTCTGCGTATCTGCAAGCCAATCCACGGGCAAGTCATCACTGTATGAGGGTCCGTATTACTTACGACGAACGAACGTACATATATTAGACCCTGTAAAATATGCAATGGTTCCCATTATCTGGTCCTCGTATTGTCTTTGGAGTTCAGTGAGTTTAGAGTTTGGAGAGGACTAGTAACAGTATCCCACACTGCCAGAATACGGCGAATGATGTTCATCGAGGCTAGTTTACAGTTCACGAGACACATTTTCTCTCCCGCAGACATGCAAGGAGTTCAGGGTCACTCGAATTTCTCAGAGTTCAGCCACTTTTTGTGTTGCATCATTTGCCCAGACAGTTTACACAGAAACAGATAAGTGACAGAATAACTGTGCGAGTTACTCGTTTGTGCGGAACCAGGTGACATCTTAGTGGCAGACGACTGATCCAAGAGTCCACTGTCGTGCTGAAAAACGCTGAACATTGTCGATCGGTTCTGGTGCAGATCTTGTTCTGCAAGCCCTCCTAAAGTGCCGAGAACGCGACTGTGAACCCGCCAGGAGGAGAGGACAAGCGCTTCACTATTCGTGACGAAACGCTGTGCGTTAGGTCGGACCACCTACACCTTCGACAATACCGAATACCGTGTCGGTATTAATGACCGTGTGGCCAGGTACATACGCACCGGAGGCCTTGGGCTCAATCACGTCCTTTAGAATCTTTGCGTGATAAAGACATTAACGGCGTCACATATGAGGGCACTTCTGAAAGCCAGACACTCAAAGCGAAATTCTACTGACTGAGGTCTCCTTCTAAGTATTGGAATGACCCCTGCTGGTTTCATAAAACCGAGAAACTTACTTTGGGTGTATGAATTGGAATAAACGGGACGCCCCTGATCGGGGCAGTCATAGAGTCAACTTCTGGTTCAGCAAGCAATTGCTGTCGTCATGTTAGGCTAGATAAACCACGCGCTGACAACCATCCTAAGAATCCACTAGGTCCTCAGATCGTACCGCCAATCACGAACCGTCCGAGCAATTTCATTAGCAAGTCTACCTGACCACTCGCTGGATTAGGATAATAAAGAGTGCGCAAGCGGGACTCGAAGCACGCGCAGGGAAGCGCCTGTGAGCTGACAAGCGAAGCAACCGAACCTGGCTTATGAGCACTCATTCCCACGTGGCACAGGCACTCGTTGGCTTAAGACTGTAGGGATGATGCTGATACGGGATATTTGTAAAGTCAACGTACTCGCATCTACTAAAAAGTTTTAGAAAGCTAATAATATGGTATCACTCAGGTGGGGTTTCAGAACCAAATCTCGTCCAATTTTCTGTAAGCAGGGATTGCGTCACTCTAGACCTCTTAAATCAGTGCCGTTTCTCACTGCACGACTTCCATCTTCCTCAAAACCGAGCACCTACAAGGCCTTGTGTTTAAAGTAACAGAACTAAGAAGGATTCAATTCGCATGATAGTTGGGAAGGGCAGGAGTATCAGTCGATACTCGCAGGATACTAGGAGTAATTTCACCGTAGGTAGTCGAGTGCGGTTGAGCATAAATATGCGTGCAAATAAATTCAACCGAATTGTCAGCCCATTTGGAGGCATCTGCACTGATCTCGGCTCGGGCGTCGGTTGACGACTCGAGCAATTACCACCGTCGCCTTTTTGCGAAGGTGGTGGTCACGCGTGGGAAGCGGCCTTGAGGATCCACTACGTCGTCCGACCACGTCAGCCAATCACAGCGTTGGGGTTCACAGGTCGCCGGCGCCTCTATAAATAGACAGCGTCAGCGTCTAGGCAGCACTACTTGAATCGAGATGAAACTGCAACTGTGTCTCCTTTTCCTCACGACTGTCGTTTTGGGTGCCTGGATGGAGGTCAGTTCAGCGGCCGTTCTGCCGGCTACCGACACGTCGACACCGTTGGGCGCCGCCAATGGAGGATATGGCTACCAGAAGCCCTACTATAGACCGCAGTATCGTCCATACCAGTACAGGCCGCAGTACGGCTACGGTGGGCAATAGAAATACAGAAGATGTCTTCGGTGCTGGCTTTCCATGATGTCTTGACCCTGTACAGAAAGCTTTTGCAACAATGTCAACTGTTTTTACATATATAGTCTTGCACTTGAATTCTTCCATATTCTCGAATTTAGGCAAACGCTCCGTGCTGTAAAGACTTTAGTTCACTTTGACTCAGCAATACTAAGGGGGAAGCCCGGATACCGATAGGTTGGGGAGGGGGGAGGAAGGGTTTCGGCAGCATTCCGTGGGGAAATTTTCACAAGTATTTGGTCTGTAAATGACGCGTAATCGTCGATAAGATGTTCTGGATTCGGACGAATAGTGAGAAATGATATTTCTTAAAAAAATTGTCCCATTTAGGTAAGGGTAACCATTAGGATTATATAGTCCAGAGCAAAGTAGTAGGCAACGCGGAAAGTAATCATACTGCCCTGTGTTTGTACCTCCTGAGACAACATGCTTAGTGAACAGGACATGTAGAACAAAAGGGAACTGGTAATAAGCACCACCAGACGAGCCAACCTGGCGGGGACCTAACGAACGCGACGAGTTAAGTGCACTCCGAGGTACCTCATTTAACGCCTTCCTCATCTGTCGTAGGTTTTACCTCTGGTGGTAGTCGCATGGCGACAGTCACAATCTGCCCACTGTATGGGAGTTTCTTCTAGACTCAATCTGAGCATGTAGTGCTGACATACCAAGACCTCTACAGTGAGGAACCGGTCTCGTGAAATGTTGGCTGAAATTCTGAAATGCGTTTTCGATCAGGAAGGATTACTCAGGCGCGGTCGTAATGCTTATTACCTTACGGCATAATCCTATACTATTTCAGACCCGGCAGGATGTCAGCTTTTCAAACTCCTGTAGAAACAGTACTCGGTAAAAAATGTCTACTTAAGAAACATGCATTTTTCGCATTGATTTTCGATGGTCTTGAAAATTCGAATATGTTTTGCAACAAACCACGAACAGGAATAGGCTTTCTTTCAGCCGGTTAAGAGAGCATTATGTAATCTGTATATTTCGTACTCGAAAGAGTGTAATTAAGTTTAAAAAAGCGTTCTAATTCCCGAATAAATTGGGGCATGATTTCAGTCTACAAGGTGCGTGCGTTCCACGTAAAGAAAATCACATTCTTTTATTCTTTTAAAAAGATACCATATTGAGTTCAAAAAATTTCGCAATGGATGCGAACCATGTTGTACATTTCATGAGCAGCCGTGGTAAACGGACAGGTACGATGCTGTAAGAATGGAAATTCCACGGTCTTAAAAAATCTCATAATGAGAACCTTTTTTAAAACCTAATTATACTCCTTCTCCGAGTATATAAAGATTACATAATTCTCTACCAAACGAATATAAGAAAACATATTTCTGTTTTTGGTTTTTATAAAATATATTCGAATTAGCAGGAATATCGAAAATCAATGTGACAAATGCATGTTACTTAAGTAGACATTTTTTCCCGAGTACTGTTTCCACTAGAATTTGAAAAGCAGTGTATTGAAAAGCTGAAATCCTGCCGAGTCTGAAATATTATAGGATTATGCCGGAAGATGATCAGTATTACGACCGCGACTGATCGAAAACGCATTTCAGAATTTCAGCCACCATTTCATAAGATCGGTCACTCACTGTGTGTAATTATTTACCATATTGACAAGGCAAGCACTGGATTAAAGCCCTGACAGGTGTGTTTCGCCTATTTTGAGCTTCTGCCAGGGACTTGGCTCATCAGTGGGTCCCCTGGCCGTCTCCGTTCAGTTTTAATCTTGCCTTGTATCCGAGGTGATTAATGCGCGAGTTTGGAGGTCTAGAAGAGGGATGCCTGGAAATAGCCGCTTTCCGGTGAGACCCTGTCTGCTATACTATCGAAGAGAGTAATGAAAGTACTAATGCTCATCTGAACGATTAGTTCGGCTGACCGTTCATCTGCAGCAAACCACGACGTCAGCTGTTTTCCCCGCAGAGTGGGGCAGTTGTGAATTAATTATTAGTGATGCCGGCTTGCGCAGTATCTTCGACACTACCTCCACCCTCACCCGACAGGGGCAACGATCGGGTGAAGGACCCGAAACACATACGACCAGCCAAAGGTGCCTGTCTTACGGGAAAGGTGGTAATTAATGGTTTTCGAGCGGGGCCCATGTATGCATTGAGGAATGGCAGAATAGATATGGACGATATGTAAATTCGTTTTTCGGTCGGAAACCTTTCAATGCATTAACATATAGCAACCGAAATTAAGCAGGACAATTAAAAAAATAAACATCAAGTGTCTGTAACGATCGTTTCTCAACTGTCAGACCGTGTACAACAGACGACTCAACCTCGTAAGACGAAACACCAAACCGAAATAACCGTGGCGGACTAAAACCCACTTAAATAAGTATCGTAGGTATTCTTTCTATGCCACAGATGCTTGGGGTCCTTCACCTGATTCTTACCCTCCCTCTTCACATTTAAAATGCTCGGAAATTGTTCATGTGCTTTCCTCTGGCAGGACCAATCTCAGACTCAATGCCGCCTTCTCAGTGTGCGTTAATTGCACCTTCACGCATCTCCACCCGATGAAAACCTGGCACATGGGTTGAAGACAAGGTTGCTTGTCACGCATCGGAACCTGGAGGGGTAAGAGTAAGAGCGCAAATTGAGCGTACCTGAACGATAGCTGGTCATTAGGAACTTCCGATTTAGTGAGTCACTGGCTTAAAGCGCACACTCCTTCGGAGATTGGTCCTCATTCATTTCTCTTTATTAAAAAACAAGACAGTCCTCGCCCAAATTCTGGATAGTGAGCAAACTTCAGTCATCAGGGGTGCGGCTGTATCGTGGACCACCTTTTGGGCAGGTTTCAGACCTCGGAATTTGGCTGGTAGGTTTCATCTCAGCCCCGGCTTACTTCTGCTTGCTCTGGGGGAGGGGGGGGGAGCGGACAGGGGGGCACGGTGGTGCTGGTAAATGCTGACTTTTGCAGGGCAATTACCACCCGCATCTGCAACCGTGCTAATGGCGGCTCAACTGCGCCCGCTGGAGTTGCCACCCCATATTGGCAATTTGTTGCTTGTCCAGTGCAGGCTACTAAACATCTCGCGCCCATGACCGCTGCAATGGAGGCGGCTGTGGGCGGGGGGAGGGAGTTGACAAACCGATACTGGTAAATGCTGACTGTTGCAGGACAATTACCACCCGCATCTGCATTGGCGCTAATGGCTCTTGCACTGTCCCCTGTCGCCTGTAGGCGTGTTCAACCTACCCTGACCCATGCGGTCTCAGCGAATTACGTCTTCCCACCATTGAAGTTGCTACAAGTGGGGAATGAAGCAAAAGAGGTCCTCCCTTATGACTACGGACCACGTATAAACCCCGTTTTTAAAACTAGAAAACACACCGTAACGATATTTTATCCACGATAATTACATGACTGCATACATGTCCGCATGTGGTTGCCTACGTGATCACTGCTGTGTGTTGGTGTGAGTCAGGATTATTTGCAATACACTAGTCTCAAGTGTCATTAAATAAGTGTAAATGTTCCATCAAAGCAACCATGTGGAATGTCTAGAAGTATTTGCAGCAAACCTGGTTAGCGCTAGCACTGGTGAGCAGCTGCCAAAATTAATATGCCAGAGTTACCGTAATAGGGAACGTTGAGAGTGAGGAGAGGGAAGTCTGCCAGATAATTTGACGGCTAAAGCGCAACTACCGGGGCATGAGCTGAACTCTGCGTTTCAGTCAAATGAACCATGATACTTCACGCAAGGTGAGATTCTGAAGGCAAAATATTACCTACCGTCTGTCCAGCAATTAGTCAGGCGCATTCAGGATGACCGCGATCGCTTAATCTTGGCAAGGAGTGTTTGCTGACAAGTGTTTGCTCCTGTCTACGGCAAAAGTGTTCTAGTCTGTGAAATTCTCCATCATCAAGGAGGGGCAAAGTCTTCTAAATTTAGCCTTATCGGTTCATCATGAGATTCGTTCGTCTCTTATCAGCCAGCTGCACTACACATCAATTTTCTCTCAAGCACGTCATGCAAGAAATGATGAAGGCATCCGCTGAGGCTTTTTTGATTTAGCACTGAATTTCCTTCAGATTATCCTGTGCAGCTTCCAGGCTGAAAACGACCGGGTTGTGATTGCAGGTGACGTCAGGAAAGGGATGCAAGTAGGTTGATACACAAGTACTATGACTTATTTCGCCCTCATTCAGCCAATCATAAACTCGACCGCCACCTACATGTGCTTGTGCATATTCATCTGGTGTCCGGGGCGGAGGTCAAGGTTAGGACTGACTAAATGAAGGCCGAAGGTGTTGAACGAATTCGTGTAAATCAATCCGAATCCCTGTCCTCGCGCCCTCTTTGATATGAATCTATCTTAAGACTGATATCATGCACGGTGGTTGAAATGGTTTTTTGGAGGTTTTCAGTGCATAAAGTAACTTCCGTGAATTGCCTGAAGTTGGTACAATTGGGGAATGAAACAAAGGGGGTCAAATGTAATGGGAGCACGTATTTATAGCATTTTCAAAGCTAACAAATACAACGTGAACCTTGTTAGTCAAGATAATGCCATGGCTGTCGTGTGCCCGTGTGAGTCAGCATTATTCGCAAACAAGTTGCATGATTTGGCACAGTTGATAGCACGGGTACTAGCTAACAACAAATGTAGATTTTCCATCAAAACAAACATGTGGAATGTCTAGAATTCTTTGCAACAAACCCGCTTCACACTAGCTAGTGAGTAGCTGCCAAAATCAACATGCCAGATTTGTCGAAGAGGGGAGCTTTGTGAGTGAGGATACGTGTCGGAGAGGAGGGCCTGCCAGATAATGTGAGGTGCAAGTAAGCAGCTCATGACTAATGCTCAACTACGTGGGCACGGGATGTACTGCGCTTTTGAATCAAATGAACACACATCACTTTCCTCACTAGCATGTCACACAACAAATGAATGAGGCCGGTACCGCCACATTCACTGAGTCTTTCAGGATTTAGCACCGTCACGCACTTAGAGTAATCCGCGCATACTTTGTCAGTAAAGTTACCCGCGGTAGCTACCTTGTCTGGGGCGGTTGTCGATGTATGGCCGGTGTGATAAGCATGGTTGAAATGACGCATAGGGGGGAGTTGAGTGCTCGGGCTGACGGTGAATCAGAATCCGCTGGGCTAGTCTATGCACTTCACGAGGATCGCCATTGTACAACCATCTACCTATTGCAGATGTGGGGTTGCCTAATCTAGCTGACTAGATTGTGTGGACCATAGTATCACATTAGGCAAGACGATCGACAGCAGTATATAGCCATGGAATGGTCATCCAACCGTATCGATAAACCTAAAGTGACCAAACTGGTTCGCCTCCACTGATTGTAAACATCAAACGGCACCCACAAATGCGAGGTGTGAGGTCGAATTACCGAAGTTTGATATGACTGGTCTTAGTGGCTCTAGACTGATAGTCCCCGGCACACGCCCTATTCGAATTGCAGACCTATTCCTACTACGTGAAGATCTATCGTGTATCCCTTGACCCAAGTAGTCAGTGTTTATTGACTAAAGAGGCTGAATGATGCTAACACTCTTCGAGCAAACATGTGGAAGGCCTTGAAGTATTTGCGACAAACCTGATTCACACTAGCCAGTGAGAAGCTACCGAAATAAACATGCCAGATTTGCTGTAGTGAGGAGGTTTGTGAGTGAGGAGGTGCGTCGGAGAGAAGGCCTGCCAGATGAGTGGAAGTAAGCAGCTCAACTACGTGGACACCAGATGTACTCCGCTGTTCAATCAAGTGAACCTTTTTATTGCACAAGAGGCAAGATGTTGAAGGTCGGATACTAAGCCCTGTCTGTCCAACAATTAGTCAGACGCATACAGGATGATCTCGATTGCCCAGCCTTGACAAACAGTGGGCGCTGACATTGCAGATATCACTTATTCCTGCCTCCAGCAAAAGTGCTCTAGTCCGAAAAATTTTCTATCAGCGAGAAGTGCCTTCGCCTCCCCGTTGCAGACTTCTTGTTTCATCAAGACAGTCCGTTAACAGGAGCATACATCGATCTTCCCACTAGCATGACATGCAGGAAATTTTGGGGGTCTTTACTGGGGCGTGCACCGAAGCTTTTTGATTTACCACTGAGTTTCCTGCCGAATATCCTGTACATTCTTAGTCAGTGGAGTTACATGAAGTAGTTACGTGGTCTAGAACGGTTACCAGGGTTTAGCCATCATAAGCATATTAGAGGCGACAGGACATAACACATAACACTTTGTCGTTCCTATTCGGGTTGAGGACAGATTTACCGTGTATCTCTGGTCCCAAGTAGTCAGTGTTCATTGACTGGCTGAGGAGTGTGAGTGGAGTAAGCACTCTTCGAAGGCTAGGACACGCGCATCACGACTCCATCTCTATGATCCATTTGATTGGTCAAATATTACATTATGCAAGCATTGTATACATTGTGAGGAGTAGTTTGTCGGTGATATCCAGACGGTTTGATTATCGGAGGGAGTAATAAAACTACGAGCGTTCGTCTGACCGGTTGGTCCTGCTCCGATGACAAGACGAACGGAGTTAGACTCGCGGGTCCTTTGCGCGTGCCGAACACGACACAGTCCCAACAGCATGTATTAGGCTTTCATGTGGCGACTCGAAACATGCGAGAGTGTCAAAAATGCTGCGTCAAGAACAGCACGCCGAGTTTGAGAGTGGTCCTGCTAGAATATATATTTTTTGAGGATATTTGGCGCAAAGAACCAAAGCATGCGATGAGTCTTTCGGCCCTAGAAAGTTTGGAATGACAGAGCAGGAGGGGTTTGCGGTATTCGTGATTTCACGGATATCTGAGTGAGAAGCACGAGCAGCTAGGTAGTATATAACATGAGACTTAGCGAAATCCACGTAGCCAGTAGCAAACAGCTGGCATGCGGCGCTTTTATTCGAAAATCAGGGAGAAAGATAAGGACATTCAGCATGGACCTATGCCGAAATATCTTCTAGATCTTAGTTTAGGACTCAAGCTTTGGGCGAAGCACCATCAGATGTCTCGATCTAGTCGTCATGTCAGGAAATAGAAGAAGACGGGAAACTCTGAGGACGCTCCGTTTATTTCTCTCCTCGAACCCCACAAAGCGTGAGGTATGGCAGTGTGCTCCAACCTCATAACCCGTGCGTACTCATGTTCACGAGTCAACTGTTTCCCCCTCGAGTTGAATCGACTCGGAAACAAATAGCTGGTAATTATCACTTCTCAATATACCGCCATTGCCAAACTTAACGCTTGTAATGACATGAACCATGAACGATTCGCTTCGTATGATAATCTGAAATCGCACGGATGTGAGCCGGCCGCAGAATACTAAAAGTAATTCCACCATAATTGGTCGAAGGCATTTGGGAGGAGAAATATGCGTGTGGTAAAATCTAACAGAATTATCGGACCATTTTAATGCTCCGGCTATGGAAATGGCACGGACTCGGGTTGCGTGAGCGCAGGTAGACAGGGCATCTGCCAAATCGACCAATCATAGGATCGGAATATGCGCGGCAAACCGCTGTGCAGTGCGGGCCAGGTCACGTGCTGACGGCCACCTCCAGACCACATCAGCCAATCATGATACAGGCAGTGGACTTCCCAGTATGCCCGAAATAGTATAAATACATGGTGTCAACATCAAGCCGGTGTGATCCCACCAACACAGTTGACCAACTCGAGATGAAACTGCAACTCTACCTCCTTCTGCTCACGGCCATCGTTTTGGGTACCTCGATGAACGGCGCTAGGGTGTACGCTGCAGACAAGGAACATGCTGAAAAGGAGACGGAGACGCCACTGACAGGCGCTTGGGGTGGCGGTGGTGGTGATCGATGGGGTGGCGATGGCGGTGACCGTTGGCATGGCGGCGGCGGTGGTGGTGGTGGCCGCTGGCAAGGCGGTGGCCGCAAGTGGTGAAGGCCCCCGAAGCACCTTCCCCACCCTTGGTCGGGACTGCGAACAGTTGTCAGATTTTAAATAAATTTTGACAGATATTATGTACCTTCCTCTTGCACTGAATTCTTCGGGTCTGGACTTTTGTTCGCGAGGGTTGCGGTGTTTGATGGGTCTTGTAGTATTCCTAGTGTCTATTTTCCGCTGCCAAGGTGGATTTAGGCCTTATAGGATCTATGCTCGGTGGGGAATACCGTTGGCTTTGTTGTGCGTGCTATTTAAGAAGCCCTTTAGCCGATTGGTATTGGGTCATTGAATCTGACTGAACCTGCAACTGGATCAGTTTATATTCCCTGCCAGCGGTTATTGAGCCTTGTTTATTAAGCATCAGGAGTAGAAATAGTAGTAGTAGAAGTAAGTACGCCATTATATTAAGCAGAGGCGTAATCATAATTGTGCTCTTGCAACCCATCACCATATTGCTTCCGATACGGATAATAAAAAGCCAAAATTTTTATGCATAAAACCCCATAAAATTTCAGTCTGAGCCTATAAACAAGTAATTTTCGAGGAAATTAAAAAGCACCAATTTCTAATTCAGTAGCAGACGTGATGAGTCGCACCCCTCGCAGCTGTGTCATGCAGCGGCAGAATATCAGCGAAACCCACATGTATGTATTGGAGTATCTGCGATGTTCGTTTCCCCTTACCTAAAAGACTAAAATCCCGTTGGTGTAAGAAAATGTTTGGTGCGACATGCTAGTAGTAATTCCGTAGGTTAGGCCTTCATTGTGGCGTTCTACGCGCAGCCATCTGCGCATGCGGCTTCGTGTACAATGGGATTTGGTCGCATACTGAGTGGGCTCTGCCAAGTAGATAATCAATATTGATGCATTCCGCTTCTCGTGGTAAGGGCCCATCACCGCAAATGTCATGAGCACGGACTCGGAGTCTGAAACGAGCCATCATGCTAATACTCATCTGTGCTGACATATACTCAACTCCCTCCTGCCATCCGAATTTCAGCAGGGCTTTCAGTACTTTATCCCGATCCGCCGTGTGGAAGGTCTCTGTTCGGATCCACAAGGGTGGTTCGTAATCTGTCCCGTATTTTTGCACATTTTTCGTGCAGTTTGTGCGTCGCGACGATCAGGCCTGAGGTATATCGGTGGTCACGGAACCCGTATTCTGTTTGTCTAGGCGATTTCCGCTGCAGATACGTGCACAGACAATCGAATGGTACGCGGTCAAAGCTCTGAACAGCCGTGCTGAGAAGAGATATGCCTCCACGTATTCACGGAATCCCTAGCTCAGTCTGGTAAAAATTGCCAACCTGGATGATGACGAACAAACTATGTACGCGATTGCCCCATAGCGGGTACCCGTATGACGTCCAGTATTTATGCGACATGAAAGACTATTAGAAGTTTGCTTATTGCGGATTTAGGGGCGGACACCGTGAACCACCAGGCTCGTACCCATCCCCCAGTCATCTTGCCATCAGAATCAGGTGCGTGGGTGGACGCCTTGCCCGTCTGCTCCACTACAAACATACACACGCACAAGTCACCACTGGGAGAGGGGGCGTACCGCTTAGGACGAACGAACATCAGACCCTACAAAGGCAGTTTGTCTAGCGATAACAGCATGGAACTGGAGAGACGAGATGCAGCATCTCCATTATGTCCTTTTTATTCTATTATCTGATCCTCATATCGCCGCTGCTGTTCACGGACATATGCCGAACTTTTGGGGTCGCATATTATCAGTTACTGTTGTCCGCATCTCCAAAATATGGCAAATGATGTTCGTCGAGTTTAGTTTGCAATTTGCGATGCCCATTTGTGAAATCAGGATCGTCTGATGCTCTCGGGGAAATGGCGCGGTACTGAGGCTCGAACACTTTGCACGCAGGCATGTTGCTGATTCGCTGTCCATTCTTCTGCTTACAGAGAAACACTTAAGTGAGAAAAGAAGTTACTTGCCAGATTACTCAGGCCCTGGCATATGCGAGTTTCCGGCTTGTGTACCGTCTTCAATAAGAACACGTGGACCCTCAGCTCAGACCTGCGGAACCTAGTAGTCAAAATCCCACACAAACAGAGGAGTTCGTCCAATGGGATCAGGTGACGCATGCGCGACAGACAGGAGTCCCAATGGTTCACTGCCATGATGCAAAACACTGTACGCCGTCAGTTAGTTCTGAGACAGATCGTGTTCTGTAAACCACCTGGATGGGCCGAGAAGGTGACTGCGAATTCACCAAGTGGAGAGGACGGAGGCTTTACCATATCCGTGATGAAACACTGTACAGTATCTCAAATCATGTTCGCCTTCGAGAAGACCAAATACCATGCCTGAATAAACGACTGTGTGACCAGGAACGTACTGGAGACCTTGGCTTCAATCTCGGGATTAATAATGTTTGCGTGATAAAGACATCAACGCTATCGCACTTGTGGGTACCTCATAAAACTAGGCGTTTAATGTGAACTTCTGATGATTGGAGTCTCTCCCTAGGTGTTACAGCGTAGAGCAGTGGAGAGTTTTCCTGTTATGCCAGTGCTTCTAACAGGTCGATTAATAGTGCTGGCACTACAATAATAGGCAAGATTAGACTGGCAAGTTGCACATTAAAAGGCGGACTAACGCTCAACAGAAGCGTTTGTGTTGCAGTCTAACTGCATACTCCCATCGATGCCGCTATCTGCACGACCAGCCTTGCATTCTAACTGCTGACAGAACTTTCACGAACAGCAGCCTGTGTTAATTTACATCAGAAAACTATCATTTGGAACACTAGGGAATGGTGAAATTGCTCGTAGAAAGATGTCTGGAGAGTAAGAAGGCACCTTTTCGACACCAAACAAACACGTCAGTCTCGGTTGCAGGACAAAGCCCGTGGCCATCATTGGACTGAGAAGATAAGCGTAATCAAATAGAGAAGCGAGTTGGCTTGAGTCACTAAATCAGAAAAGGACTTTTGTTATTAGGGAAGACCGACGTCCGAGGACGTCAAGGATAGCACGACAAGAAGTCACAAATATTCGTCACACAGTAAAACTCGGTTGACCACTAGCTTCAGCCCAATGGCATTGTCCATTGGGAGGTTTTTCTAAAATACCACATTTGCACGGTGACCTCGTCAGTAAAAAATGCCGACTAACAAATGGTGAGAGCCTGGTGAACACAACAATACGGGGCCCACCAAACCAGCCTGATCGAGGACTTTTTTAGAAAGGGAGACAAAAATGTGGGGCGGATACTTGCAGAAGACAAGCACCAGCCTTATTATGATATGGCTCTTTCTTTACCCAAGGGATCTGTAGTTTGTGCGATAAAGAATCCCCGAAGTGTGGAACACCCGAAGCTCGACCTTGCGACCTGTTAGTTAGAAGTCCAACATCTCTAACAACTGGGCCACGGGCCCGTTGTCCTGTCGGTTGCGATCGGGAATATACAAGGTAGCAAAGCCCTGGGAAGAGGTCCTGATTAAGATCCATGTGAAGAGAGCTTTTAGCGTGTCGAACTACTCATCCATACGAAAGGCAAGAAGAAGTGTTAAATAGGCAAAAACGCATAATGCGAAGAGATGAAAACTGCGGATACATGTCAATCGTACAAACGGGACGAGTTACAACGAGGGAGTAACCTGTGTGGATGGTGAGGCGACACCGACATGCCAACTAATAAACCGGTGGGGAACGCTGGCTTGTGGGCAACAGCAGGGGAGGGCCGGGGTATGTGCCGACGCTGAGAGAAAGGGGAGCGTGCGATACGAGCGTTACGAATAGTCGCTGCGAGTGGATCGGCGGTAGTAGAGGGAAGGGCATCAGCCGTTTCCACCGACACGCAGTTACGCCATCTCCATCCAGTTCCGCACGGCAAGAATGTCTCTTCCTTCAAACAACGCCATATAGATCATGCGGTGTTACAAATGAACTCCTCCACGCTAATGGTTCCAATTATGAAAAACTGGGCGTCTCGACGGAACTCGAACCCGCGATAGCAAGGGCCAGGATAAAAATGAGATGCCTTCTGGTTTTTTATGTCGTCGTTTCCAAGTAAGCCGCAGGAACACTGTGAGCCAAATGTCTGTCAGTTTCTCCTTTCTGCTTATCTCTCATTTGGGCTCCTCTCGAAATCCAGGTTGGAATAGTATTTGTACAAACTATGAGTGGTGGCCAGTCGAAACGCAGCGGATGTTTTCGGTGCCGCCTCACCATGATCTGGCTATTTGCTCAACTGATGGATCTGTACTTTGTGCATTAGAGGAATACCCACATTGTCGGCGTCTTTGTCTTGAGCAGTATATCACCACGGTCATAGAAACCGAACTTCAGGACCGGTTAGCTCTTCTACGTTACCCGGATTCCGCCGCATTGAAAAGACTTTTTAGATTGTATGGTGTATAGATCGCTGAACCTAGCTATACTTACTACTCTGGCTGCTAAATCGTCCAACATATTTTCTCTATACTTACGGTCGATCAGCTATACACATTCAGGAAGGGAAATGAATCGCTAATCAGTACCCAACCCCAGATTGTGCAGTGAGTAGATGAATGTAATTCACACGCCTTAACCAACATTAAATGTCGTGGTCAGTAGCCCACAAGTCCCTAGTCTCTATGTAGCCGAATTTGTCTATTGAATAGGCATTGCTCATTGTCTTTTCATTCAAACAACGTTATACAGATCATGGGCTGTTACAAATGAACTCCTCCCCGCTGATAGTTTTTATTGTGAAAAACTGGGAGTCTCGACGGAACTCGAACCCGCGACAGTAAGGGCAAGGATACAAATGAGGTTCCTTCGTTTGTCATCGTTTGTCGTATTTTGGGTAATCCGCAGGGAGTCTGTGAGCCAAATGTCTGTCATGTTCTCATTTCTGCTTATCTCTCATTTGTTCTCCTCTCGAAATTCAGGTTATAATAGTATTTGTCCAAACTATGAACGCGTTATTTACAGTTATTACACGCCGATGTCTCTGAGCGCCGTCAATTATAACAGTGAGGGATATGGCTGCCAGAGGCCTTATTATAGACCGCATATCTGTACAGGCTGGATTTTGGTAACGGTGGCCAGTAGAAACGCAGAGGATGTTTTCGGTACCGCCTCACCATAATCTGGCAAGTTGCTAAACTGATGGATCTGTACTTTGTGCATTAGAGGAATACCCGAATAATCAGCGCACTTGTCTTCAACGGTATATTACCACACTCATAGAAACCGAAAGTCAGGATCGATGACCCCTTCTACATTATGCGGATTCTGCCGCAGTCAAACGATTTTTTCGATCACACGCTGTACAGAACGTTGGGCCTAGTTGTACTTACAATACTGCCTGCTAAATCGTCCAGCATATTTTCTCTATACTTACGGTCGATCAGCTATACACATTCAGGAAGGGAAATGAATCGCTAATCAGTACCCAACCCCAGATTGTGCAGTTAGTAGATGAATATAATTCACACGCCTTAACCAACATTAAATGTCGTGGTCAGTAGTACACAAGTTCCTAGGATTTCTGTGGCCGAATTTGTCTATTGAATAGGCATTGCTCTTTGGATGTACATGTGCTTACCCGTTCTTGTCGGCTGTCTGACAATCCGACGGATTTGTATTTTGAATGCAGAAGCGCGTCAATTTCCTCGTTTTTACGGTTACAACATGTGGCCTTGTCACTGAAGAATAATCATGCGCATCTCTCCTCATCTCTACGCGTCTCACAATTCGTCTCAAGAGAGAGATATTGATTTATCAGACGTGCGGGTGTGCAGTCAGTCGGTTCCATCGTATGCTCACTAGTGGCCCGTACCACCCAGGCAATCCCTACCACCGGACTGCCCGTTATGCGCTGTCTACATGCTAGTTCATGAGAGAATGTTACTGAATGTAGTCCACTGAGCAAATATGGTCCTCCATAAAAATATCCACCCTGAGTAGACTTGCATCAAGAAAAGCACTAGGAGCGCGAAACCATTGTGAGGGAATATGTTGGGTGAGTAGTGCAGACGGCTGTGCTTAAATACTGACGATCAGTAAGAAATCATTAAAGTAATACTCCATGGTCCCACAAAATAAGAGCATTCAGGTAAGCGGAATAAGAGTTTTCATCGGCAATTTGTCTGCAATTTCCACGTTCCCAATTTTGACAAACAATATAGAATGATGTTAAGAAAAAATTTGCGAGGCCCGACAATGGCATACATTAGGATTATTTTATCAGCACCCAAAGTGGTTTTGCTGTCTTGTGCGTTCGCCCATCCATTAAATGCATCCTTATGCGATATAATCAGTCAGCAGGACAGGTCGGAGATGGAAACGAACTGATGACTAGCACCTCCTCCAAATAATTTTGACGTATATCGTCAGACACGTCAGCCTGTGAGGGTTTGAACACGAATCTAACGGACAGCACGAGTTAAATTTACTGTAACCTTCCCCGTTTAAAGGTTTGTTTACTTGCTATAGGTATCACCACCGGTAGTGATCGCATGCCTACTGTTTGTTGTGTGGAAGTTTCTCCTAAAATCTAAAGTAAAGCAACAGTCCAGCACGTGCAACACAGACATGACACGACTGTCTTTAGGTGCAAGTTTCCAAATTGTCTCGCTCTCCACTCGTCCGTGGTCATCCCCAGACGCCTCACCTAGACACTCTATACACGCGAATCTTCTCTATTATGCATAATAGTGAAAACAAAATCCTTTCTGCATACAGTCATGGTAGGAATATATTTGCAACGTGGGTTTCAGCAGGTAATGAAATAATAATTCCTGATACCAACGCGTTGACTTCGTTCAATGCTGCACATCTTCCTCGGAGAGGGAGCGCTGGGTTTACTGTCGCTGTTATCATTCAGCCAGCACTGCCAACTTGTGAAGACGACAACCTCCTGGACAGAGATACATGTGAGGTCGTTAGTTTATTTTATGTGGTATGGACATCAGAGTCATCCTCCTACTGCTAGTGCCACAGTTACAAATACTTAATTCATAAATATTTTGGCAGATTGTGAATAAATCATATTGACCCAACTGTGAAAAACTCGGCTCCTCGGCGGGATTCGAACCCACGCAGTAAGGGGCGGGCTTTAGCGTAGCCAACGCTCTAACCACCTGAGCTACGAGGCCCCGCCGGACGACGCGAGTTTAATCGCATTTGGGTCAAGCTACCTGCCCAACCTACTGCAACGTCTGGAATCCACCAAATCTGATACACTAAGTTGACTGCCCAGGCAGAATTTCCTAAGTAATTCACTTAGAATCCACCAGATGACTACCAGGATCACTTTATTCATGGATGTTTTGGCAGATTTTGAATAATTCATATCGATTCAACTGTGAAAATCTCAGCGCCTCGGCGGACGCCTTGGTGGATTCCAGACGTTGCAGTAGGTTGGGCGGGTAACCTGACCCAAATGTGATTAAAGGCGCGTCGTCCGGCGAGGCCTTGTGGCTCAAGTGGTTAGAGCGTTGGATGTACTAAAGCCTTCCCACTTACTGCGTGGGTTCGAATCCCACCGAGGCGCCGAGTTTTTCACAGTTGGGTCGATATGAATTATTCAAAATCTGCCAAAACATCTATGGACAAAAGGAACGATTATTATTAGGACAGTTCATGTCTTAGCTTCTTTATTTCTATCTCTTCACACGTAAGATAGCGCGTCAGGAATGTCAATACAGAAGCTCGAAAACCGATGTACGACAAGACATAAGTCGGAAGCTGCGGCGCATCGGGCGGGAAGACTTCGCTGAAATAGGATCAGAATGCAAGGGATGGGGGACTTAATCTATAATCCGACCGGCAAATTGCTTGACCGTATTGAAATGACGACCTACTTAGACAGTGACACATGTGAGGTCGTTAGTTTATTTTATCTGGTATGGACATCGGGACCATCCTCCTACCACATTTACAAACACTTGATTGCTTAAATCCGCCTGGTATTATAGCGCACCCTCGACTGCAGTATACAGCCGAGATACGGAGTCGGAGTTGCCGCAACAAGCATATACGAAGCAAGAGGGCAATGCTCAGTCCAACCATCGACATCGCACATCGTTCTCCTCACTTACACGCCACCAGGAGACCGCTGTCCTGACGGCACATTTCGACTACATCTCGATCTGACACTCATTGTCCGTGTGAAGTATTCTGTGCATAGATAGTGAGTTAAGTCACCAGGACTAGCTCCGTTTGGCGATTGGTTAACGGTTAGAGCCGGCGTGCTGAGCGTGGCTGCGTGGAGGCATGGAGGCGAGCTGAATGCCACGGCAGTAGCAGTAGACAAATCCACCTCGTTCATCATTGCGTTTGAGAGGATCACTGCACTACTGACTGCTTCTACGCGCTACGAGCAGGACGGTCGACCTGGAATGGTCATGCAACCAGATCGAAGAATCAAGAGTGACCGAACCAAGGAAACATGCGTCGCCAGCCCCGTAGACCCGCTCATCCGCCTTGGTGACCATCGGGAAATGACAACCCCTGGGCTATCCCTCACCATGACATGACGCTTTGCATGTGATCGCTATGGGGTGGGGCCGGCAGGACGAACGATGATGCTGGTAAATGCTGATTTTCGCAGCTCAATTACCACCAGCATTTGCACTCTCACTAATTACTGTACCATCGAGTTGCCACCGCGTGAAAATCAGCCGTGTTGGGTCTGGTCACGTTGTGGGTTTGGGTCTGCGCCCAGCCAAAACAGGCGGACACAAACTCCCCCTCCCCCGTTATGCGACTCATTACCCACGATCGTTGTCTTGGTGGGAGAGGCGGGGAGGGGGGGTGAGCGGGAAACCAGTGTAGGCAAATGCTGACTTTTGCAGTGCAATTACAGCCCGCATCTGCACTGGCATTAACCGCTGTTTCACTGCCCCCCATAGAATTGTCGCCCCTTACGCGAGTTCAACCTACATTTACCTGCACCAACCGGGCACACAAGGCTCTCCGGTTATGTGGTTTCTTTCGATTTGGGACCTGTACTCAAAGCTTCGTTATTGTCCGTCGTCTTCGAGCCCTGTGGTTTTGCTAGAATCTTCGTTAACCATCAAAAATCTCCTACAGTCCAATAGTCCGATGAAATTTGGAGATACAACGGGTCTATTGTAACCGACCAAAGACATGATTGCAATGCGAAAAGACTCCGACTGTTCACTTAGATCCAACGCATTCAGAGTGGAAGATAGGGGGAGGTGCAGGTGGAGGCCAGCACCGGGGTTATTAAAGATTCGTTCTGTATTTCCACTTCAAAGAACAAGTGACCACGCGTCAGTTAGCTTCTGACTTCCGTTTCTATCTCTTCGTTCTTCAAACAAATTAGTTAAGGTTCGGTTCAGTCGCTACGACTGATGCGGTCTCAGGGGTCGGTATCTATACGCCTAAGTTGGCTTACTTCGCAGGCAGGCGGAACAAACCAAGGCACAGACGGTGTTGCGCTTGTTGCCTGCAATATGAACGTAGAGAGCCTTGGCTACGAGTACGTGACTAAAACAGCCACAATTTTTGCCTGAATGATGTATGATCCTGCCTTACGACAAGGGGGCACGCATAAATGCCGTTTTTAGAAATAAACAATACACTGTGAAATATCTTGGTCAGGATGATGTCATGAATGCATTCAAAACGACACGGCGTTGTCTGACTGATCAACGCAGTGTGTCGGACTGAATAGGCTTTATTCCCTATCCACTAGTCCCAGGTGTCATTAATGACATATGGATGCTCCATAAAAGCAGCTATGTGGTCTGCCTATAATTATTTTCTAAAAATACTGGGGGTCACTTCCTTCGCTTGATGTATATTAAGTGAACCTCCCTTCAGTCTTATTGCCTTATAGTTGTTTCTGGTGCTGGAACATGGTCAGTTTCAGGATTTCCTTGATACAACGGTGAATACACCACGATTGCTGGCCGTTATCGACAGAGCATCGATACTCGGGACCCCGGTTTAAATCTACGAATCTCCTGCCTTGAGTGATCAGTTCGGTCTATTTCGTCTTTGTCAAAATTTCTTTTAATCACGGCGCAGCCAATTAACTAGGTCTTCGTCTGCTGAAAAAATTCCAAATTCTTCGAATTCGAAGGTAGGGCTTGAGCAGGACTAATGAAATAATGTCTTTCCCACGCAGCACAATGCGTATTCAGTCACATGCGCCCTTTCTGATGATCCGGTCTATCGCCTCTTCATTTCTACCCAGAACTCGTCATGGCGCATGCATTTGCGGTCGGTGTTGTTGTATGGAGATATAAAACAACCTAAAAACCAACCGAATATGAGGGCGTCACATGAAGAAATAAATATTTAAAGAAAATATCCGCCTGGAACGTTGTAGTTCTTCTATGTCGCTTGAACCTGGCAACGTCAGGACACCAAGATTGTTTATTTTTCATAATAGTACGACAATCTTTCACGCTTACTGCTTGGCACTGCACACCGAGCACCTAGTCGGATTAATGAAATATCAAGAATCTTGCAAGAAAATACCTATAACGCAAAATGCCCTTCTATGGCACAACGCGCGCAACAAATTTCCTGACCAGCATAAGGCATCACCTGAGTGTCAGAAAACTTCAATTTTGCCTAAATCTGTGCCGTTTTCCTTTCATAAAACAAATTTTAAATGAATTCTTCCTTTGTTAACGGTTTTCTGCACACCAAATATGTCCGACAAACAAAAATAACAACATCAAATGTAGGTCATACTGCGAAAGGGACGAGTGAGTTGCGTAGAAACGATGGGTGAGCACCCCTCCACCATTGTGAATTCCCGATCGCAACCGATGAGACAACGGGCCCGTGGCTCAGTGGTTAGAGGTGTTGGACTTCTAACTAACAGGTCGCGTGTTCGAGCCCCAGGTGTTCCACAATTCGGGGTTGGTTATGAATGGCTGACGACGGCCAGAAATGACCATTGCAGTCTCCCTTGTCTTTGTCGGTAATACTATTCCGTCAAACAAAATAGTCAAGGTTCGGTTCAGTCGCTACGGACCGATTCAGTCTCAGCGGTCGAGGGCTACACGCCTAGGCCAGCTTACTCAGCAAGCAGGCGGAACACACCAAAGCCCAGTCGGTGTTGCGCGTGTATGCAGGCATCAATTCCCCTAATGGTTATGCGCTTGTTGCCTGCAATAGCAAGATAGACAGCCTTGGCTATGAGTACGTGTCCAGATGTTGTTCCGAGTTACACCGCGGACGAGGGGGGAGAGTGGAACACCACCCCTATTCCCAGGTGAGTTTGCGCATACCGATCGATTCTGCTTTCCGAAGCAATCGGACCCCAAATGAGTGTCGGCCTCAGCCGTACTGTAGCAGCAGGGCGGGTGTCAGGAAAGGAATGCAAGTAGATTGATACACAAATACTATGGCTTATTCGGTCTTCATTCTGCCAATAAGGAACCCGATGCGTCTACATGTCCATCTGGTGTGGGGGGGGGTGGCGGTAGTCAAGGTTTGGATGGAGTCGATGAAGGCAGAATTGGCCGAACAAATCTGCATCAATCTATTTACACGCCTGTCGTCGTGCCCTCGGATATGTACTCGTCCTAAAACTGAACTAGCGAACAGTCGTGTCAAACTATCTATGGATGAGTACCGTGAATAAAACAACTACCATTTTTTGCCTCAACGGTGTGAGATCCAGCCTGACGACTAGAGAGTACACATAATTTTCGTTTATTTAAAATTAACCAATATACTGTGAAATATCGTGTTCAGGATGATGCCATGAGTGCATACAAGACGGCACGACACTGCAGTGTGTCAGACTGAATGGGCTTTATTCTCTATCTACTAGTCCCAGGCGTCATTAAAGACATATGAATGTTCCATCAAAGCAACCATGCGGTATGCCTAGATGTATTTTCAAAAAAATACTGATGGATACTTCATTCACACTTTGGTTTAGACATGATTCAAATTAGCCGCTGAGCGGCAGCTAAAATCAACATGCCAGAGCTGCTGTAATGGAGAGGTTTGTGAGTGAGGAGACGTGTCGTAGTGGGGGGGGGGACTTCCAGATAATTTGACGACCAAGCAAGAAGCTCCCGACTGGGCTCAACTACAAAAATGTGAGGGCTGGCAGTGTCACGAGATGTGTCGATCCGTTCTGATATTCTCGAGTCAACTTGTAGTTATATGAAACACGAACGATTTATTTCGCATGATAATCTGAAGTGGCACAGATGCCAGTTAGTCATAAAATACCGGGAATAATTCTGCTATAATTGGATGAAGACATTTGAGGGGAGATATATGCGTGTGACGAATTCTTAAAAAGAATTGCAACACATTTTTGTGGTCTCGGTTGTGAAGTTAGCATGGGCTGTGGGCAGCTGCCAAATTGGCCAATCATAGAATGGGAATGTACACGCAAACCGCTGGGCCGTGCGGGTTAGGTCACGTGTTGACGGCCAGCATTAGATTCCGCTTACCCGCCAAGCTACGTCAGCCAATCACGATACAGGAAGTGAGCCTCTCACTTTGCTCAAAACAGTATAAATAGACGCTGTCGGCATGCAATCAGCGTTACGCCATCGCAATACAGTTGATCGACTCGAGATGAAACTGCAACTCTACCTCCTTCTGCTCACTGCCATCGTTTTGGGAACGTCGATGAATGGCGCTAGCGTGTACGGAGCAGATAAGGAACATGCTGAAAAGGAGACGGAGACACCACTGACAGGCGCTTGGGGTGGCGGTGGTGGTGATCGATGGGGTGGCGATGGCGGTGACCGCTGGCATGGCGGCGGCGGTGGTGGTGGTGGCCGCTGGCAAGGCGGTGGCCGCAAGTGGTGAAGGCCCCAGAAGCACCTTCCCCACCCTTAGTTGGAACTGCGAACAGTTGTCGGATTTTAAATAAATTTTGACAGATATTATGTACCTTCCTCTTGCACTGAATTCTTCGGGTCTGGACTTTCGTTTGAGCGAGCTGCGGTGTTTGATGGGTTTTGTAGGATTCCTAGTGTCTATTTTCCTCTGCCAGGTTGGATTTAGGCCTTATGGAACTATGGTCGGTGGGTGGCCGTTGAGGAATACCGTTGGCTTTGTTGTGAGTGCTATTTAAGAAGCCCTTTATTCGATTAGTATGGGGTCGTTGAATCTGACTGAACCTGCAACACGGTTATTAAGCCTTGTTTATTAAGCATCAGGAGTAGAAATAGTAGTAGTAGAAGTAAGTACGCCATTATATTAAGCAGAGACGTAATCATAATTGTGCTCTTGCAACCCATCACCATATTGCTTCCGATACGAATAATAAAAAGCCAAAATTTTTATGCATAAAATCCCAGTAAATTTCAGTCTGAGCCTATAAACCGTCTACAAGTAATTTTCGAGGAAATTAAAAAGCACAAATTTCTAATTCAGTAGCAGACGTGATGAGTCGCACCCCTCGCAGCTGTGTCATGCAGCGGCAGAATATCGGCGAAACCCGCATGTATGTATTGGAGTACCTGCGATGTTCGTTTCCCCTTACCTAAAAGACTCAAATCCCGTTGGTGTAAGAAAATGTTTGGTGCGACATGCTAGTAGTACTTCCGAAGGTTAGGCCTTCATTGAGGCGTTCTACGCGAAGCAATCTGTTCATGCGGCGTCGTGTACAATGGGATTTGGTCGCATACTGAGTGGGCTCTGCCAAGTAGATAATCAATATTGATGCCTTCCGCTTCTCGTGGTAAGGGCCCAACACCGCAAATGCCACGAGCACGGACCCAGAGTCTTTGAAACGAGCCATCATGCTAATACTCATCTGTGCTGACACATATTCAACTCCCTCCTGTCATCCGAATTTCAGCAGGGCTTTCAGTACTTTATCCCGATCCGCTGTGTGGAAGGTCTCTGTTCGGATCCACAAGGTTGGTTCGTAATCTGTCCCGTATTTTTGCACAATTTTCGAGCGATTTGTGCGTCGCGACGATCAGGTCTGAGGTATCTCGGTGTTCCCGGAACCCGTATTCGGTTACTCTAGGCGATTCCCGCTGCAGATACGTGCACAGACAGTCGAATGGTACGCGGGCAAACCGTTGAACAGCCGTGCTGAGAAGAGATATGCCTCCACATATTCATTGAATCATTAGCTCAGTCTGGTAAAAATTGCCAACCTGGATGACGACGAACAAACTATGTACGCTATTGCCCCATAGCGGGTACCCGTATGACGTCCAGTATTTCAGCGACATGAAAGACTATTAGAAGTTTGCTTATTGCGGATTTAGGGGGCGGACACCGTGAACCACCAGGCTCGTACCCATCCCCCAGTCATCTTGCCATCAGAATCAGGTGCGTGGGTGGACGCCTTGCCCGTCTGCTCCACTACAAACATACACACGCACAAGTCACCACTGGGAGAGGGGGCGTACCGCTTAGGACGAACGAACATCAGACCCTACAAAGGCAGTTTGTCTAGCGATAACAGCATGGAACTGGAGAGACGAGATGCAGCATCTCCATTATGTCCTTTTTATTCTATTATCTGATCCTCATATCGCCGCTGCTGTTCACTAGCATATGCCGAACTTTTGGCGTCGCAGATTATCAGTAGCAATCGTCCGCATCTCCAAAATATGACAAATGATGTTCTTCGAGTTTAGTTTGCAATTTGCGATGCCCATTTGTGAAATCAGGATCGTCTGATGCTCTCGGGGCAATGGCGCGGTACTGAGGTTCGACCACTTTGTACACAGGAATGTTGCTGATTCGCTGTCCATTCTTCTGCTCATACAGAAATACCTAAGTGAGAGAAGAAGTGGCTTGTCAAATTACTCAGGCTCTGGCATCTGCGAGATTCCGGCTTGTGTACCGTCTTCAATAAGAACACGTGGACCCTCAGCTCAGTCATGCGGAACCTAGTAGTCAAAATCCCACACAAACAGAGGAGTTCGTCCAATGAGATCAGGTGACGCATGCGCGACAGACAGGAGTCCCGACGGTTCACTGTCTTGTCAGTTGGTTCCGATACAGATCGTGTTCTGTAAGCCATCTGGATGAACCGAGAAGGTGACTGCGAATTCATCAGTAGGAGAGGTCGGAGGCTTTACCATACCCGTGATGAAACACTGTGCAGTATCTCAAATCAGGTTCGCCTTCGAGAAGGCCGAATACCATGCCTGAATTAACGACTGCGTGACCAGGAACGTACTGGAGACCTTGGCTTAAATCGCGGGATTAATAATCTTTGCGTGATAAAGACATCAACGCTATCACAAATGTGGGTACATCATAAAGTTGGGCGTTTAATGTGAACTTCTGATGATTGGAGTCTCTCCCTAGGTATCACAGCGTAGAGCAGTGGAGAGTTTTCCTGTTATGCCAGTGCTTCTAACAGGTCGATTAATAGTGCTGGCACTACAATAATAGGCAAGATTAGACTGGCAAGTTGCACATTAAAAGGCGGACTAACGCTCAACAGAAGCGTTTGTGTTGCAGTCTAACTGCATACTCCCATCGATGCCGCTATCTGCACGACCAGCCTTGCATTCTAACTGCTGACAGAACTTTCACGAACAGCAGCCTGTGTTAATTTACATCAGAAAACTATCATTTGGAACACTATGGAATGGTGAAATTGCTCGTAGAAAGATGTCTGGAGAGTAAGAAGACACAGCGAAGGCAGCTTTTCGACACCAAGCAAACACGTCAGTCTCGGTTGCAGGACAAAGCCCGTGGCCATCATTGAACTGCGAAGATAAGCGTAATCAAATAGAGAAGCGAGTTGGCTTGAGTCACTAAATCAGAAAAGGACTTTTGTTATTAGGGAAGACCGACGTCCGAGGACGTCAAGGATAGCACGACAAGAATTCCCAAACATTCGTCACACAGCAAAACTCAGTTGGCCACTTGCTTCAGCCCAACGGCATTGTCCATTGGGAGGTTTTTCTAAAATACCACATTTGCACGGTGAACTCGTCAGTAAAAATGCCGACTAACAAATGGTGAGAGCCTGGTGAACACAACAATACGGGGCTCACCAAACCAGCCTGATCGAGGACTTTTTTTAGAAAGGGAGACAAAAATGTGGGTCGGATAATGCAGAAGACAAGCACCAGCCTTATTATGATCTGGCTCTTTCTTTACCCAAGGGATCTGTAGTTTGTGCGATAAGGAATCCCCGAAGTGTGGAACAACCGAAGCTCGACCTTGCGACCTGTTAGTTAGAAGTCCAACATCTCTAAAAACTGGTCCACGGGCCCGTTGTCCTGTCGGTTGCGATCGGGAATATACAAGGTAGCGAAGCCCTGGGAAGAGGTCCTGATTAAGATCCATGTGAAGAGAGCTTTTAGCGTGTCGAACTACTCATCCATACGAAAGGCAAGAAGAAGTGTTAAATAGGCATAAAAGCATAATGCGAAGAGATGAAAACTGCGGATACATGTAATAGTAGTCAATCGTACAAACGGGACAAGTTACAGCAAGAGAGTAACCTGTCTGGATGGTGAGGCGACACCGACATGCCAGCTAATTACCCGGTGGGGAACGCAGGGTTGTGGAAAACTAAAGGGAAGGGTCGAGGGAGGTGCCGATGTTGACAGAGAGAGAGGGAGCGTACGATACGAGCGTTACGAAAAGTTGCTGTGAGGGGGTCTGCGGTAGTAGAGGGAAGGGCAACGGCCGTATCCACCGACACGTAGTTACGCCATCTCCATCCCTGATCCGCACGCCAAGATTGTCTCTTCAGAAGAAGAAGCGATCGCTGGAACAATGGCTTTATTAGACTGACGTTTCGGATTCTCTCTTGAATCCATCATCAGAGACAGTTGCAGTCCATTCAAACAACGCCATATAGATCATGGGGTGTTACAAATGAACTCCTCCACGCTAATGGTTCCAATTATGAAAAACTGGGCGTCTCGACGGAACTCAAACGCGCGATAGCAAGGGCCAGGATAAAAATGACATGCCTTCTGGTTTTTGATGTCATCGCTTGGGGTAAGCCGCAGGGACGCTGTGATCCAAATGTCTGTCAGGACCAATAACCCCTTCTACTTTATCCGGATTCCGCCGCATTGAAAAGACCTTTTCGATTGTATGGTGTATAGATCGCTGGACCTTGCTATGCTTACGAATCTGGCTGCCAAATCGTCCAGCGTATTTTCTCTGTACTCACGGTCGATCACCTGTAAACATTCAGGAAGGGAAATTAATCGCCAATCAGTACCCATCCGCAGATTGTGCAGTTAGTAGATTAATATACAACACACGCCTTAACCAACATTTAATGTCGTGGTCAGTAGCCCACAAGTCCCTAGCCTTTATGTAACCGAATTTGTCTATTGAATAGACATTGCACCTTGATTGAATATGTGCTTAACCGTTCTTGTCGACTGCCTGACAATCCGACGGATTTGTATTTTGAATGCAGAAACGCGTCAATTTCCTCGTTTTATGGTTACAAAATGTGTGGCCTTGACACTGAAGAATAATCACGCGCATCTCTCGACATATCTACGCGTGTCACAATTCGTCTCAAGAGAGAGAGAGGGAGAGAGATTGATTTATCAGACGTGCGGGTGCGCAGTCAGTCGGTTCCATCGTATGCTCACAAGTGGCCCGTACCACCGAGGAAATCCCTACCACCGGTTATGCGATGTCTCCATGCTAGTTCATGACAGAATGTTATTGAATGTAGTCCACTGAGCAAGTATGGTCCTCCATAAAAATATCCACCCTGAGTAGACTTGCATCAAGTAAAGCACTAGGAGCGCGAAACCACCGTGAGTGAATATATTGCGTGACTTGTGCAGGCGGCTGCGATTAGTAAGAAATCATTAAAGTAATACTCCATGGTCCCATAAATTAGGAGCATTCAGGTAACCTGAATAAGAGTTTTCATCGGCAATTTGTCTGCAATTTCCACGTTCCCAATTTTGACAAACCATATAGAATGATGTTAAGAAAAAATTTGCGAGGTCCGACAAGGGGGTACGTTAGGATTATTTTATCAACACCCAAACAGGAAACTGGTTGTACTGTCTTATGCGTTCGCCCATCCATTAAATGCATCTTTATGCGATATAATCAGTCAGCAGGATAGGTCGGAGATGGAAACGAACTGATGACTAGCACCTCCTCCAAATAATATTTGATGTATATCGTCAGACACGTCAACCTGTGAGGGCTTTAACACGAATCTAACGGACACCACGAGTTAAATGTACTGTAGTCTTCCTCGTTTAAAGGTTTGTTTACTTGCTATAGGTATCACCACCGGTAGTGGTCACATGCCTACTGTTTCTTGTGTGGAAGTTTCTTCTAAAATCTAAGTTCAAGCAGCAGTCCAGCACGTGCAACACAGACATGGCACGACTGTCTTTAGGTGCAAGTTTCCAAATTGTCTCGCTCTCCACTCGTCCGTGGCCATCGCCAGACGCCTCATCTATTCTCTAGACATGAGAGTTTCCTCTATAAGGCATAATAATGTAAACAAAAGCCTTTCATCATACAGTCATGGTAGGAATACATTAGTAACGTGGGTTTCGGCAGATAATGAAATAATAATTCCTAATACTAACACGCTGACTACGTTTCACGCTGCCCATCTTCTTCAGCGAGGGAGAGCTGGGATCATTTTCGCTGTTGTCATTCAGCCAGAGTTGCCAACTTGTGAAGACGACGTCCTCCTGGACAGTGACACATGTGAGGTCGTTAGTTTATTTTATTTGTTGTGGACATCAGAGTCATCCTCCTACTGCTAGTACCACATTTACAAATACTTACTTCATAGATATTTTGGCAGATTGTGAATAATTCATATTGACCCAACTGTGAAAAACTCGGCTCCTCGGCGGGATTCGAACCCACGCAGTAAGGGGGGGGGCTTTAGCACAGCCAACGCTCTAACTACTTGAACTACGAGGCCCCAACGGACGACGCGAGTTTAATCACATTTGGGTCAAGCTACCTGCCCAACCTACTGCAACGTCTGGAATCCACCAAATCTGATGCACTAAGTTGACTGCCCAGGCAGAATTTCCTAAGTAATTCACTTAGAATCCACCAGATGACTACCAGGATCACTTAATTCATGGATGTTTTGGCGGATTTTGAATAATTCATATCGACCCAACTGTGAAAAACTAAGCGCCTCGGCGGGCGCCTTGGTGGATTCCAGATGTTGCAGTAGATTGGGCGGGTAACCTGACCCAAATGTGATTAAAGGCGCGTCGTCCGGCGAGGCCTTGTGGCTCAAGTGGTTAGAGCGTTGGATGTACTAAAGCCTTCCCCTTACTGCGTGGGTTCGAATCCCACCGAGGCGCCGAGTTTTTCACAGTTGGGTCGATATGAATTATTCAAAATCTGCCAAAACATCTATGGACAAAAGGAATGATTATTATGAGGACAGTTCAAGTCTTAGCTTCTTTATTTCTATCTCTTCACACGTAAGATAGCGCGCCAGGAATGTCAATACAGAAGCTCGAAAACCGATGTACGACAAGACATAAGTCGGAAGCTGCGGCGCATCGGGCGGGAAGACTTCGCTGAAATAGGATCAGAATGCAAGGGATGGGGGACTTAATCTATAATCCGACCAGCAAATTGCTTGATCGTATTGAACTGACGACCTACTAAGACAGTGACACATGTGAGGTCGTTAGTTTATTTTATCTGGTATGGACATCGGGGCCATCCTCCTACTACATTTACAAACACCTGATTGCTTAAATCCGCCTGGTATTATAGCGCACCCTCTACTGCAGTATACAGCCGAGATACGGAGTCGGAGTTGCCGCAACAAGCATATACGAAGCAAGAGGGCAATGCTCAGTCCAACCATCGACATCGCACATCGTTCTCCTCACTTACACGGCACCAGGAGACCGCTGTCCTGGCGGCACATTTCGACTACATCTCAATTTGGCACTGATTGTCCGTGTGAAGTATAGTGAGTTAAGTCACCAGGACTAGCTCCGTTTGGCGATTGGTTAACGGTTAGAGCCGGCGTGCTGAGCGTGGCTGCGTGTAGGCATGGAGGCGAGCTGAATGCCACGGCAGTAGCAGTAGACAAATCCACCAGGTTCATCATTGCGTTTGAGAGGATCACTGCACTACTGACTGCTTCTACGCGCTACGAGCAGGAAGGTCGACCTGGAATGGTCATGCAACCAGATCGAAGAATCCAGAGTGACCGAACCAAGGCAAAATGCGTCGCCAGCCCCTTAGACCCGCTCATCCGCCTTGGTGACCATCGGGAAATAACACCCCCTGGGCAATCCCTCACCATGACATGACGCTTTGCATGTGATCGCTATGGGGTGGGGCCGGCAGGACGAACGATGGTGCTGGTAAATGCTGATTTTCGCAGCTCAATTACCACCAGCATTTGCACTCTCACTAATTACTGTACCATCGAGTTGCCACCGCGTGAAAATCAGCCGTGTTGGGTCTGGTCACGTTGTGGGTTTGGGTCTGCGCCCTGCCAACACAGGCGGACACAAACACACCCCCGTGATGCGACTCATCACTCACGAT
>CACRXP010000228.1:160840-192659 GCA_902702965.1 Spirometra erinaceieuropaei
TTTTGCAGTGCAATTACAACCCGCATGTGCACTGGCATTAACCGCTGTTTCACTGCCCCCCTTAGAATTGTCGCCCGTGCGCGAGTTCAACCTACATTTACCTGCATCAACCGGGCACACAAGGCTCTCCGGTAATGTGGTTTCTTTCGATTTGGGACCTGTGTTCAAACGCTCGTTATCGTCCTTCGTCTCCGAGCCCTGTGGTTTTGCTAGAATCTTCGTTAACCATCAAAAATCTCCTACAGTCCAATAGTCCGATGAAATTTGGAGATACAAAGGGTCTATTGTAACCGACACAATACATGATTGCAACATGAAAAGACTCCCACTGTTCACACAGATCCAATGGATTCAGAGTGGAAGATTGGGGGAGGTGCAGGTGGAGGCCAGCACCGGGGTTAGGATAGATTCGTTCTGTATTTCCACTTCAAAGAACAAGTGACCACGCGTCAGTTAGCTTCTGACTTCCGTTTCTATCTCTTCGTTCTTCAAACAAATTAGTTAAGGTTCGGTTCAGTCGCTACGACTGAAGCGGTCTCAGCGGTCGGTATCTATACGCCTAAGTTGGCTTACTTCGCAGGCAGGCGGAACAAACCAAGGCACAGACGGTGTTGCGCTTGTTGCCTGCAATATGAACGTAGACAGCCTTGGCTACGAGCACGTGACTAAAACAGCCACCATTTTTGCCTGAACGATGCCGTTTTTAGAAATGACCAGTAACTTGAATGAATATTTCCCCGGAATGAATTTGAAGCAAGCAAGGACAGCAGAATTTAATGGCACCACAAAATTTTGCGACCGCTTCTCAACTGCTGCCGGTCGTTGCATAACAGAAATAACAAGTGAGAAAGGTACAAAGGTTTGAATTTCGACAGAGAAAATCGATGTAAAACAGCAAGGTCAACGTGTATTGCGCGTAGACTAATCGATAAAATGGTAACTTAAAAATGCAACATGGGAATGAAAATGGGGAACTAGGCATGCCGAGGGATTTCGAAACTCAAAAGGGGCTCGGGTCTACCAGGGCAAACTGAGGTTGACCACGTGGTCTAACTGTTTACATAGGTCGGGTTTCTCCCGCCGTATATAGGCTGCCTCCAGGTAGCGCAATAACCGAGTAGTTCGTGCTCGAACTAATACTCGAAAAGACGTCTTAGGGTCAACCGAATGGCCACTATCAAGGAGATGTTTTGTAATGGAAGACCGTGGAGTCTTGTTCTCCTGCTTTAGAAGCCATTTGGGCAGGTGCTCAACTGCTCTGGCTGCCAGTTGCCTTTGCGTTCGCCCAATGTACTTGCATCCACAAGTACATGTAAATTCGTAAACACAATTTGACGTGGCGTGCAATGGCAAGGCATCCTTCGCCCGTTGAACTTCGATAGCCTTAGTAGAACTGTAGAAGACGAGTTCAGCTGCGTTGTAAGTTCTTTCAATAGTGCATCTCAATCGCCGCTTGATGGTATTTGAGACGTTGTCGCCCCTAAAGGGTAAGGATATAATAACGGGCTTTTTCGGAACAGATTGCTCCGTCAATTTTGGCCGCGAAGTGTTGCTGTACTTTTCGATGAATCGTGTTGGATATCCCCGTTTAAGCAGGGCTGTTCTTAGGGAAGAAATTTCATCATCCAGCGTTTCAATGGAGCAAATCTTTCTTGCTCTTTGGAATAGAGTGTAAACCAAATTTCGCTTTCGTCGTATCGGCACAAAGCTCAAGAAGTGTAGGTATTGGCCTTTCCATGTGTCTTTGTGGAAAACAGATCGCCGTATTGAACCATCTTCCTGTCTAGTCATGAGGACATCCAGGAAAGAGAGCTTGTTGCACTGCTCCTTCTCCATTGTGAATCTAATCTTGGGATGGAGACTGTTCATGGCAACAAGTAGGTCTTCGACGATGAAGCCGAAGACCTACTTGTTGCCATGAACAGTCTCCATCCCAAGATTAGATTCACAATGGAGAAGGAGCAGTGCAACAAGCTCTCTGGATAGGCTTTATTCACTATCCACTAGTCCCAGGTGTCATTAATGACATATGGATGCTCCATAAAAGCAGCCATGTGGTCTGCCTAGAATTATTTTCTAAAAATACTGGGGGACACATCCTTCGCTTGATGTATATTAAGTGAAACTTCCTTTAGTAAGATTTCTTTATAGTTGTTTCTGGTGCTGGAACATGGTAAGTTTCAGGATTTTCTTGATACAACGTTGAATACACCACGATTGCTGGCCGTTATCGAGAGAGCTCTGATAAGCAGGACCCCGGTTTAAATCTCCGTCTCTCCTGCCGATGAAAAATAAGCCTTGAGTGATCAGTCCAGCCTATCTCGTCTTTGTCGAGATTTCTTTTAATCACGGCGCAGCCAATTAACTAGGTCTTCGTCTGCTGAAAAAATTCCAAATTCTTCGAATTCGAAGGTAGGGCTTGAGCAGGACTAATGAAATAACGTCATTCCCACGCAGCACAATGCGTATTCAGTCACATGCGTCCTTTCTGATGATCCGGTCTATCGCCTCTTCATTTCTACCCAGAACTCGTCATGGCGCATGCATTTGCGGTCGGTGTTGTTGTATGCAGATGTAAAACAACCTAAAAACCAACAGGATATGGGGACGTCACATGAACAAACAAATATTTAAAGAAAATATCCGCCTGGAACGTTGTAGTTCTTCTATGTCGCTTGAACCTGGCAACGTCAGGACACCAAGATTGTTTATTTATCATAATAGTACGACAATCTTTCACGCTTACTGCTTGGCACTGCACACCGAGCACCTAGTCTGATTAATGAAATATCAAGAATCTTGCAAGAAAATCCCTATAACACAAAATGCCCTTCTGTGGCACAACGCGCGCAACAAAGTTCCTGACCAGCATAAGGCATCACCTGGGTGTCAGAAAACTCCAATTTTGCCTAAAACTGTGCCGTTTTCCTTTCATAAAACAAATTTTAAATGAATTCTTCCTTTGTTAACGGCTTTCTGCACACCAGATAAATCCGAAAAACAAAAATAACAACATCAAATGTAGGTCATACTGCGAACGGGACGAGTGAGTTGCGTAGAAACGATGGGTGAGCACCCCTCCACCATTGTAAATTCCCGATCGCAACCGATAAGACAACGGGCCCGTGGCTCAGTGGTTAGAGGTGTTGGACTTCTAACTAACAGGTCGCGAGTTCGAGCCCCAGGTGTTCCACAATTCGGGGTTGGGTATGAATGGCTGACGACGACTAATAAACCAGCAATGAAAATTGCAGTCTCCCTTGTCTTTGTCGGTAATACCATTCCGTCAAACAAAATAGTCAAGGTTCGGTTCAGTCGCTACGGACCGATGCAGTCTCAGCGGTCGAGGGCTACACGCCTAGGTCAGCTTACTCAGCAAGCAGGCGGAACACACCAAAGCCCAGTCGGTGTTGCGCGTGTATGCAGACATCAACTCCCCTAATGGTTATGCGCTTGTTGCCTGCAATAGCAAGTTAGACAGCCATGGCTACGAGTACGTGTCCAGGTGTTGTTCCGAGTTACACCGCGGACGATGGGAGAGTGGAACACCACCCCTATTCCTAGGTGAGTTTGCGCATACCGATCGATTCTGCTTTCCGAAGCAATCGGACCCCAAATGGGTGTCGGCCTCAGCCGTACTGTGGCAGCAGGGCGGGTGTCAGGAAAGGAATGCAAGTAGATTGATACACAAATACTATGGCTTATTCGGCCTTCATTCTGCCAATAAGGAACCCGATCGCCACCTGCAGGTGCGTCTGCATGTCCATCTGGTGTGGGGGGGGGGCGGTAGTCAAGGTTTGGATGGAGTGGATGAAGGCAGAATTGGCCGAACAAATCTGCATCAATCTATTTACACGCCCGTCGCCGTGCCCTCGGAGATGTACTCGTCCTAAAACTGAACTAGCGAACAGTCGTGTCAAACTACCGTGAATAAAACAACTACCATTTTTTGGCTCAACGGTGTGAGATCCAGCCTGACGACTAGAGAGTACACATAAATCCCGTTTATTTAAAATTAACCAATATACTGTGAAATATCGTGTTTGGATGATGCCATGAGTGCATATAAGACGGCACGGCACTGCAGTGTGTCAGACTGAATGGACATTATTCTCTATCTACTAATCCCAGGCGTCAGTAAAGACATATGAATGTTCCATCAAAGCAACCATGCGGTATGCCTAGATGTATTTTCAAAAAATACTGATGGATACTTCATTCACACTCTGGTTTAGACATGATTCAAATTAGCCGGTGAGCGGCAGCTAAAATTAACATGCCAGAGCTGCTGTAGTGGAGAGGTTTGTGTGTGAGGAGACGTGTCGTAGTGGGGCGCGGGGACTTCCAGAAAATTTGACGACAAAGGAATCAGCTGCCGGCTGGGCTCAACTACTCGGACACGAGCAACACTCCGCTTCCCAATAAAATTAGCCTTAATACTTCATCCAGAGCAAGAGGTTGAAGGTTGGATATAACTTAACGTCTGAATAGCAGGTAGGCATGGGGCATCCCGAATGGCTTCGAATGCTCAGCCTTGAAAAAGAGCGGCCTCTGACATTGCAGGCATTATTTGTTGTTTACAAGTAAACATCATGCCCACGGCCAAAGTGTTCTAGTCTGTGAAATTCCCTATCATCAAAAACTGTCTTCACCTTCTTATTATATTCCTTTGTGGGTCTTTTGGCTCCAGAATGAGCGAACTGCCAGAGCTAGAGGTAGGATACGTTAATCGTTATTTCACGAGCAGCTAAGCAGCTTAAGACATGAGATTGGGTAAAATTCCCGTCGCCATTGGCGAAAGGCTAAAGTGCAGCGCTTTGCATGAAACCACGTGGTTACTCCTCGTAGATCTTGACATGGGATTCCATATCTGACAGAAATGCCTTTGCGAGTTTCGATCCAGCACACATAGGAGAGAAGGAACGCTCAGGACCCTCTGTCTGCCTCAATGTTGCCCTTACTTGCCTCCCATTTTAGAAAAGGCTTTTGTCAACTACAACAATGTGAGGGCTGGCAGTGTCATGAGATGTGTCGATCCGTTCTGATATTCTCGAGTCAACAATGAAACAAGAACTATTTATTTCGCATGATAATCTGAAGTGGCACAGATGCCAGTTAGTCGTAAAATACCGGGAATAATTCTGCTACAATTGGATAAAGACATTTGAGGGGAGATATATGCGTGTGGCGAATTCTTAAAAAGAATCGCAACCCATTTTGTGGTCTCGGTTGTGAAGTTAGCATGGGCTGTTGGCAGCTGCCAAATTGGCCAATCATAGAATGGGAATGTACACGCAAACCGCTGAGCCGTGCGGACTAGGTCACGTGTTGACGGCCCACATTAGATTCCGCCTACCCGACAAGCTACGTCAGCCAATCATGATACAGGCATTGGGCCTCTCAATTTGTTCGGCAGAGTATAAATAGACGCCGTCGGCATGCTCTCAGTGTGACGCCATCGATATACAGTTGATCGACTCGAGATGAAACTGCAACTCCACCTTCTTCTGCTCACGGCCATCGTTTTGGGTGCCTCGATGAACGGCGCTAGGGTGTACGCTGCAGACAAGGAACATGCTGAAAAGGAGACGGAGACGCCACTGACAGGCGCTTGGGGTGGTGGTGGTGGTGATCGTTGGGGTGGAGGCGATGGCGGTGACCGCTGGCATGGCGGCGGTGGTGGTGGTGGCCGCAAGTGGTGAAGGCCCCCGAAGCACCTTCCCCACCCTTGGTCGGGACTGCGAACAGTTGTCAGATTTTAAATAAATTTTGACAGATATTATGTACCTTCCTCTTGCACTGAATTCTTCGGGTCTGGGCCTTTATTTGTGGTCAATGGTTTTTGGTGCATCGTTGGTTTCGTTGTGAGTTTTCGTTCTTTGTATCTGACTTCGCAGATGACGATTCGAGCATGTTGGGCGTTTGAAAGGCGGGGGGGCTAGATCGCATTTGGTAGCCAGGAATGGGAAGGGGACGGCGATCTCAACTCTAATCCCAACCTTAACCCTAACCTCAATCTTAAACGTTAAGCGTTTACCTTAAGGGCAGCACTAACCCTAACCGAAACCGTAAATGGAACCGTAGTCCTTAGACATAGCCGTAACTGAAAACATAGCCGTAATACTGAAATCTAATCGTCTGCTCAAACCCTAACCGTAACCCGACAACCTATGCCTAAAGGCATGAACTTAACCCGAAAATCGGAATCCATTAACCGGTATCCTAATCCTGACCTCAAACGTAAAACGGAAGCCAAATGGGTCAGATGTGATTATGGAACCTCGCAAAATAGCCTCGACCACCTCTAATACAGGGCCTGGCTACCAACTGCGATCTAACCGGGGGACTGACGCCCTATCCACCAAACAAGCGACAGACTGTATTAATGGTCGCCTACTGGGAAAATCGGCCATGCTAGCTTTGCAGTTGACCGGATTGATTGCTCGCTTCCAAGCATAGCGAATATCTTATCCCCAGGCCTGGTAGTACGCATTGTTGAAAGCCAAGCACTGGACAGCGTAGCTCACCTCTCTCGGGAACAAACAGTTTTTGTTCTAAATGCCAGATCCTTGCTAAATAAGGCGTCTTGCTTCAAATTCTCGTGTGCGTTCATTGCCCAGAGATTGTTTTATTAACTGAAACATGGCCAACAGCTTCTTAGCTGACTCTGAACTCTCTCCTCTAGGCTATACTTGCATTCAGAAGGATCGTCAAGAGAGCCGCGGTGGGGGAATCTGCATCTACGTTAAGCAAGCACTTGCATTTTTTGCCGCTGGAGCTCCAGCATTTTTTCACGGTAGAAGGCAGCTGCTTTGGAAATAAGTTCCCCTTACTTGTCGGCTGTATCTATAGCCAACCATGAAGTATTTTTATAGTTGTCTCTCACGGGCACTTTATGCTGCGGCCCAAAAAGCCTTAAATATCATTTGGTTGCGGGTGACTTCAAGCTTCCTGAAGTCTGCTGGTCTCTGTCGTCCGCCCTCAAAAAGTTCGAAGACTTACTTGGGGCTGTGAATGTGGGGTCAGGTTGTCCATTTTCCCACCCATGGATCAAGCATACTTGACCTTATTTGCTGTAGAGACTGCATGCCTTTGTCAGTGTCATCCCTAGATCCACTCGGCGGCTCAGACCATCACAGAGTTGTTTCAACGTTAGAACTCGAGGCTGACAAAACGTTGTCCCCAAAGCATAGTTTCTTCCTCAATTGTCCTGTGTGCTCTAAAGGCTGCTTAGAAAGACATCATCCGACAGCGGTACAATGGTAACACTCCCAGCCTGGATGGAGTGCGACACAAGGCGTCGGGTACAATAGCCTGTCAGGGTTTTTACACGAATCTAACCTACAGCAGGAGTAATATGCACTTCGAGCTTCCCCATTTCACGCCATCCGGTAGTAGCCACATGGGGATCTTCATAATCTGTCCTTTATGTAGATATATATTTCTTCTAAACTCTGCGTTTAATCAGTAGATATGTGCATGTGTCCTATTTGTCCCGATTTCCACTCACTCGTGGCCACAGATGTACGTCTCACTTCTTTTCACCAATGAGGACTTTGTCCATCAGGTATAGTAGTGATAGCAAATATCGTACATAATACACTCATGATAGGAGTAAAGCTGCAATTTGGGTTTCAGTGGATAATGAAGTGCAAACTCCCGGCATTAAAGTGCTAACAAAGTTCAGTATCGGAAATGAGCCGGAGTAATTGGAAGATGGCCGCAAAGTTGAGCAGGAATCATTGAGCACATGGGCAGCGGAGCCATGTACTCCACTCACTCTCACGCGATAAGGGGATCGTGGATGGGATATGTGAATAATAATATTTCGCCGCTGACCGGTGAATCCGTCGTCCCGTTGACAGATGACGCAGCCGACCTGCTTATCCTTTCGGCAAACCGGCACGAGTTCCATCATATGTAGCCCGTGACGCCGAACGAGCTGGGTTGCCGACAGTTGGTGATCAACACCACACTAGTACACAACCGTGCGTTCTTTCAAATAGAACCCGGTGTATATTTGCACTGTAAACTGTGCTTTTGCAGAATACTGCCTTTTGACGTAGCATTGCAGCGGTTACCCGTGTAAATTACATTGGGACAAAACCATGTGCCCAAGTAGTTTGGACCTAGTGATTTTACATTCGATGCATGCCAGACTGGTAATACTCACAGCCATCACTTCTTTTTCGCACAAAATCCGTGTTCATCAAACATGACATTCGAATGGCGCATTCGGAAATAGTGAGTTGCTTTGTGTCCTGGTGGCATGTGCGTCGCAGTAGGTGCGTAGATGCCTAACCTGTTTACTCCGGGACCGAAACATGGTGTTGAACAGTGGGAAAAGATGGAAGGGACGCTTTTTGTTGGTGGTACTTGTGCTGTGTTTGACGCGTTGTGTCGACATTGTGGTGCATATGCAGATGACTAACGAGACCAATGAGAGCGCATAACCACCATGTGTCCACGAGACAATATTAATTGCACGATTTGATTATCCTTTTACGAGCAAATTCGTTGTCTGAGGCTGGACATCCGAACAGCTGAAATTGGCGTCTTGCATTGGAAATTGCTAGCATATCCTTTTTATGGGATTAACGTGTATATCCTTTTTAAACATGACTGATCATTGGACAGAGAGTAGTGGAAGTACTGACACTCGTTAGAGTGACTGTTGCGCATGAACGCTCAGCTACTGTGAACTACGACGTCAACAGCGTGATGCAGCATCGCTGACTTGTCCGTAAATTGGTTTTCAGTGAGACAGACTTGCGCGCATTCTACCGCACTCTCACCGCCCTCACCTACCAGGTTCCGACGACAAGGCAGTGTGAAGACAACCGACTGTCACATTGCGCCGAAAATTGATTCTTATTCTTCGCCAAACACAAAAAAGGTCGTGTCGACTCTACAACATTCTGTACAATGATTTGATAGCACTCGACAGAAATTCGCCCCTCACTAATACTTCCAATCAGACGGGTGATGAGGAAATTGGAAATGTCAGGTAATTAGTTCATAGATAGGCCTATGCACAAGTAGGCATGCTTGGAAAGGCGCTCTCGGAGAACAAAAAGGGGCACAGAAGAAACAACTGCGGGGACCGTAGACTTATTTTGCCATATTTTGGATAGCGAGCAAACTACAGTGGTCAGAGGTGCGACTGTATTTTGGGCAGGAGTCAAAGTGGCTCCTTCTGCAGCAATCTGTCACACTCATGTATATGAGGTGTGTGTGTGTGTGTGTGTACTCTATGGATAGTGCCTCTCAGTCGTAGACTGTTTGGCTGCCTAACCTTGAAGGGTGACGGCCCAGGCTATATGAAGGTCCACGTATCGCCCTTCCAGGTCAAAAAGTCTGTAAGCGTGTGGTATGTCAATATCAGCAAACCATGGCCCTCGCAGCCTGGTATGCGATTGCAGTTCCGTGACACCTGGTTCCCTGCCGATAGATGCGCTGGCGCTCCCTATAGGTACAGAGGTGGTGGGCATGGCTGCCCAGTCATCCTCTTCGCTCTGACCCCTGCTGGGGTGTTGTTGGAGAAAAATCCTGGTCATTTGCTGTGTGGGGCAGGGGGTGTAGTGGCACGTCTAGTGCGGCTCCAGCCGTGCCAGCCACCTGCTCCCTCCCCCCACCGCCGATCTTCTTGACTCTGTCTTGACACCGGGTCCAGGTGGGGAGTGGTGAAGAGACAATGCGGTAGATGCCACACAAGTCCTCTATCACTATAAAACTAATTCACGCGCAAGTCACCGTCCCTGCCCTCACCTTGAAGTGAGGCCCACGGTGGACAACGTCGAACTCGACGGTCTAAGTATGGTCGGGCAGGGGTCATCGCAGCCACGACAGTCGCAAACACAGGCTGATAGGTGTCATCGGAGCCACGACTGCCCCTCACCGTCACGTGACGCTTGCATGTGATCGTTCTGGGTTGAGACGGACAGAAGGCGCAGTGATGCTGGTAAATGCTGACTTTTGCAGTGCAATTACCACCCGCATTTGCACCCGTGCTAATGACTGCTGAACTGCGCCTGCTTGAGTTGCCACCGCAGTACAGTCAGTTCTGCGCCCCGGCAATCATGTTGGCAGTTTGGTCTCGGAAACAAATTTTCCTCACCGTGATGGGATTCATCACCCATGATCGCTGTCGTGGGATGGGGGGAGGGGTGGATGGGAGGGGGGTAAACCGAAGTTAGGAATGCTGACCCACACTTGCGCCGGTACTAATCGCTGTTGCACTGATACCGCGCTTCTATGCAGGCATCGACTACCTCCCAGTTCAAGTGGTTGTTGGCCGGGCTGTGAATCTAGGCGGCGAGGGCTACGGGTAGGTGTTCACATGTTATTCTGTGTTTTACCACCGACGACGGGAGAGTGAAATCCCATCATGGAGGCATTTGCGCACACTGGTCGATTTTTCCTCGCGATGCAATCACGCCACAATTGGGTGGAGGAGTTCAAGAAGTGACATGCAGTTGCTAGGAGGCCGGAAGAGCTTAGTTCGCCATTGTTCTGCCAATCGTAAAACTGACCACGAACTGCCTGTGCGTGTGCATATTCATTTGGTGTCCGAGATAGAAGTCGAGGTTTGGACTGACTGAATGAAGGCCGAAGTTGTCGAACAAATCTGCATAAATCTATCTGCACCTCTGTCCTCAGGCCTTCCGATGCAAATATATCTTAAAATCGAACTTCCGTACAGTTTTGTCAGATGACCCAAGAATGTGCCTAGTGGGTAAACTGACCTCCATTTTCCCCTTAGGACGATAAGGGCGAGAAATGAAGCAAAAGAGGTCAATTATAACACGCATGAATCTTCTTTTTAAAATTAACGAACACATCGTGAGATATCTTGGTCAGATGATGCCATGACTGCATACATGTCCGCAGGTGGTTGTTTGTGTGATCACTGCTGTGTGTTGGTGTAAACCGGCCTAATTCTCAATGTATCAGTCTCAAGTATAATTAAGAAAATGTGGATTTTCCATCAAAAACATCCTTGCTGAATGGTTAGAAGTATTTTGGACAAAGAATATGGGACACCTTGTGATCCTTTTGCGACTTATCCGCAGCCAATCACAAAACAGTGCCAGTGCAGATGGCCCTCCCATTTAAACCCGATTTGACTAGCGCTCAACTACGTGGACACGGGCTGTACATCGCATTTCAATCTGATGAACCTTGATACTTCATAAGAGGTAGGATTTTGAAGGCTGAATACTACTGAACATCTGAACAATAGTTAGCTAGGCGCATTCAGGATGATATCGATTGCTCAGTCCTGACAAAGAGTTGGTTGCAGCTCCCAAGGATTAAAAGGGCCGGTTTGTGATAGCAGGTGGTGTCAGAAAAGGAATACAAGTAGATTGATACACAACTACTAGGGCTTATTCCGCCTTCGTTCTGTCAATCATAAACCCGAACACCATCTGCATGAGCGTACGCATATTCATCTGGTGACCGGTGCGGAGGTCAAGGTTCGAACTGACTAAATGAAGGCCGAAAGTGTTGAACAGATTCGTGTTAATCAATCCGCATTTCTGTCCTCGCGCCCTCCTTGATATGAATCTATCTTAAGACTCAAATCATGCACGGCGGATTAAACGATCTTTGGACGTTTTTAATGCACAAAGAAACTTCCATATATTGCCTGATATTGCTAAAAGAGGAGAATGAAACGACGGAGGTTAAATGTAATTCGGTAAAAGGCCCTCCCTTATGACTGGGGAGGAGGATGTTAAGGTTTGGATTGACTGAATGAAGGCAAATTAAGCCGAACAGATGCACATGTCTGTCCATCCGCCCTCCGATAAGAAATTATCTTAAAATTGGACTCGGGAACAGTGTCAAACGATCTAAGGATGTCATTGGACTCACCAGTGGTGGCTACGTTGTCAGGGGCCGTTGCTAAGGTATGGCCAGTGTTATCGAGCATGGTTGTAATGGGACATAGACTGGAGTTGTGTGCCTGGGTTGACGGTGAATCAGAATCCGCTGGGGATTGCCATTGTACAATCTGCTTCTACCTACTACAGATGTGGTGTTGTCTGATTTACTTGAAGAGATTGTGTTGACCAGACTACCTCATCAGGCAAGGCAATCGACGGCAGTCTACTGCCCTGAAATAGCCATCCAACCGTATCGAAGAACCTCAAGTGACCGAACCACGGCGACATGAGTCCACATCCACGTAAACCGGTTTGCCTCCACTGATTGCCGACATCAAACGGCACCCATAAATACGAGGTAGTGGCTCGAATTACCGACGGTTGCTATGGCTGGTCGTAGTAGCACTAGACTGAGAGCTCCCCGCACACGTCCTCTTCGAACTGCAGACCCATTCCTGTTGCGTGCAGATCTGTCGTGTATCTCTTGCCCCAAGTAATCAGTGTTTATTGATTGAGGTGGGCGAGTGACGCTAACACTCCTTCGTCTACATGAACCACTTCATTGGTCAAATATTCCATCGTGCATTCCGCGATCACTGCAACAAATATAGAGGGTCCAGAATTGGGTTAAGTATGGGGAGTAGATTGTTGCTGAGATGCAGACGGTTTGATAATCAGAGATAGTAATGAAACTACGAGCGTTCGTCTGATCGGTTGGTCCTGATCCGATGACAAGACGATATCAGGACGAACGGAGTTGGACTCGTGGGCCCCATACGCGTGCCACACACGACACAGGTCCCACAGCCTGTACCAGGCATCCATGTGGCGACTCGGATCATGTGAGAGTGTCAAAAATTCTGCGATATGAACTGGCCATTGAGTCTGAAAGTGGACCTGCCAGATGGAACATTTTTCGAGGATATTTGATACAAAGAAGTAAAGCACGCCTTGAGTCTTTCGGCCTTGTATATGCCAGAACAGGGGCTGGGTCTTCCCGTGCTGGTGATTTCACGGAAATCGAGCGAGGTAGCACGAACAGCCAAGCAGCGTGGGACATGAGATTTGGTGTAATTCACGTAGCCATTAACGAACAGCTGAAGTGCAGAGCTTTATATGTATCTATGTAGACACTCATCGTAGATCTTAATCTAGCATTCCAGCTCTGACTGAAAAGCCTTTAGATGTTTTGATCCAGGTCACATGCGAGGAGATAGTGGGAGACTAGGAATGCTTAGGTCTCTCCGTCTGTCTCATTGATGCCTCAGCTTGCCCCCCATTTAAACTCATTTCAAAACTTCCTTTGGAAGAGGTTTTGGCAGCTGTACGGTGGAGGACCCCACTTAGCTGTTGGCATGTTGTGGATCGTGTGCTGATGTATGTAATCGCAGAATCTAGTTAAGTACCTATGACTGGCAATTGTACGCAAGAGCGGAGAAACAAAAACCGGGGATCAAGTGAGCACGGATTGGGGGATAGCAGGAATATCTGCCAGGCTATAGGCTCAGTTGTTCGATGGTTAGGCCATCTTTCAAGGTGGAACGAAATGGAACACCCACCTGGCTGCTGTATTTGCATAATTCATCAGTTTACTTGAAAGTATCTTTTTTGCCGGCGGTTGACTTCTATGGTTTTGTGCATTCCACCAGCTTACTGTCCGGCGTGCTGCCCCAACCGTAAAACATCCCACCTCCCCCAAATGACGCCATTCCCGGCAGCTAAGTGGGGTCTTTCACCCCACCGCTGCCGAGATTTTTCCCAATTATGTGCTCATTTTTCGACTCGAACCCCACAAAGTGTGAGAGCTGATAGTGTCAACCGATCTCATGATCCGTGCGCATTCGTGTTCTCGAATTAACTATTTCCTTTCGAGCCAAATTGGTTCAGAGGGAAATATCTGGAAACTATTATTTCTCAAGACATCGCAACCGCAACATACGTATGACAAAATCTAACAGAATACCCAGCCCATTAAGATGCCCCGGCTATGGAGCTAGCATGGACTCGGGTTTCATGATCACAGGTCGACAGGGCATCTGCCAAATCGGCTAATCATAGAATGGGAATATGCGTGGCAAACGGCTGAGCAATGCCGGCTAGGTCACGCGTTGTTGGCTACCTTTAGAACCCGCTCGGTCCCCAGATCACATCGGGTCTGGACGTTTGTTCGCGAGGGTTGCGGTGTTTGATGGGTCTTGTAGGATTCCTCACGTCTATTTTCCTCTGCCAGGACGGATTTAAGCCTTATAGGATCTATGCTCGGTGGGTAGCCGTTGAGGAATACGTTGGCTTTGTTGTGAGTGCTATTTAAGAAGCCCTTTATTCGATTAGTATTGGGTCATTGAATCTGACTGAACCTGCAACTCGATCAGTTTTTATTCCCTGCCAGCGGTTATTAAGCCTTGTTTATTAAGCGTCAGGAGTAGAAATAGTAGTAGTAGAAGTAAGTACGCCATTATATTAAGCAGAGACGTAATCATAATTGTTCTATTGCAACCCTTCACCATATTGCTTCCGATACGAATAATAAAATGCCAAAATTTTTATGCATAAAATTCCATAAAATTCGCGGTCTGAGCCTATAGACCGTTCACAATTAATTTTTGAGCGGATTAAAAGGCAGCAATTTCTAATTCGGTAGCAGACGTGATGAGCCGAAACCCTCGCTGCTATGTCATGCAGTGGCAGAATATCAGCGAAACCCGCAAGTATGGGCTTTTGGCTAGTACCTGTGCTTTTGGTATGGTTTCCCCTTACCTAAAATATTTAAAAAGCCGTTGGAATAACGAAACAGCTTGGTGCGACATATTCTAGTAGTCATTCCGAAGGTTAGGTCTTCGTTGTGAGGTTTTTGCAGACGGCCGAAAGGAAGTGCATTCTAAAGCTAACATGCTGTCGCGTTTGAAGCAGCTTGGGCGTAGGCTTCACTCTAATAAACACAACAACCCCACTTAAGTAATCCTTCCTAATCAAAAACGCATTTCCGAATTTCGGTTAATATTTCATGTGATCGGCCAGTGTATGTGTAAGGCATTCACTTCTGCTCATGTGAAATTCCAATCTCACTCAGGATTTTGAAGCTGCAACCGAAAAATATGTACACATTAATCCACCTACCAAAAGTCTCGAGTTTATCTGTTCAACTGCTGGGGAGTTTGTCTACTTGCACGACTAGGATTGTCGTGAGAACTTACAGCATCGTTAAGCATGCTTTTGTCAGAGAACTCCATGGATATCCCATGCCTGTTGTCGACTAAGTCATGGGAAGACTGCGATTGTCGCCTGTAGATTGAGATTTGATGTTACTACTTCATCACTCGTCCGGCGATTTCTTCCAACCCTCCTGTCCCCTCGCGTCCGAGAGGTCTGGCTTTCACGTCCATGGAAACGAGTCGTTGGATTTCACAACCCCACATACCACATAAGCACAAATGTATGCCGCAGGGTTTCGGACTGACCGGAAAAATAGACTTCCGATTGCATGACAAGGCTTTGTGGCGAGAGGTGGCCACAAACAGATTCATTTTGCTCCCCAAGGTGCCAAAACGAACTCCTCTGTCTGTCCAATCTTTCAGTACATGCCTTTCGTAGTGCCCCACCAAGTGCACACATTTAGTAAGGGGTGTGGATTGTAACCGAGCATATATCCCCCACATGCGATATTTACGTACTATTTCAGGGCAGAACGTTGTTAAATGCAGAAACTCTTGCGTGTGTCCGTAGAAAATAGATCTTCTGGTGGCGAGAGAATGCGCCCAAACCCGCATCCCAGTTGAACTGAGATAATGCTTAAACTTAAAACACTTTAAAATGCGAGCTATGGCATGGTGACTTCTAACTCATCACCACACCGGTCACTAAACCCCAAATAAGATAACGGAATAATTAATTTCAATATTTGAAAATGATTTTTGTGTTTTTGATAGTGCTTCAAGGCTGATTTCAACCAGAAAAACTTTCCTCAGATAGTTATTAAAACTAATTAACAAAACAAACATCGAGAATCCAAGAAGTCATGCTATACCATCGGAGAAACGAGAATATTTTTGTAGAGACGTGGACAGTACGTAGGAATAAGTAGCTGTCAGTGTGTACGCCATTGTCGCTATACTTTTGACAATTGATTTCCTCGCGATTTCATCTGCAAAACCGCCGATTTCATCTGCATGAAGCAGATATAGACTGCATATACTGGTGTAAAGTAAAGCGTAAAGATTACGCAGGTGACTCATTCTCTCTTCTGTAGGTAGAAACACCTACTACGAGGGTGTATAAATCAGGAAACTCATCATTGGGTTAATATATCACACGATATGATCAGGGGCGGCTATGCTTAAATTCTAACGCGCAGATGCACACCTCTACAATAACATCCCAAGACCCGGTAAAATACAAGCACCACTGATGGGAAGGATTCACAGATATATGTGTCTGCAGTTTGCTGGACATCGCCCGTCAGCCGCGATGTTGCCAATTTGTGTAAACAGACAAAAACTCCTAGATTGGAAGAAATCTGCCTTCTGACATTTATGAAGTGGAATTAATGGGATGCTCCTGATCAGGGCAGCTGCCCACATCAGCTAATCATAGAGTCATCTTTCGGTCCAGCAAACAGTTGCTGTCGTCATGTTATGCTAGATCAACCACGCGCTGACGGCGACCTTGAGAATCCACTAGGTCATCAGATCGCACCAGCCAATCACGGTTCGCGGCTGACCACAGCGGGTATAAATAGGCGGTGTCTGCGTCAAATCGCCATAACCACTTCGAGATGACGGCACAGCTATCTTTCCTTCTCGTTATGGCCATCGTCTTGGGTGCCTGGATGGAAGTCAATGCAGATGCCAATCTTCGCACTACGCAGTCTCCCAAACCGCTGGCTCCCGCCAACTCTGGCAATCAGGGATATGGTCAGCCGAGGCAGTACTACAAACCACCACAGCGGCCACAGTACGGCAAAGAAGAGTACAAGCCCCAGTACGATAAATCTGAGGATGGCGAAGAGTAGGAGCACAGAAGTCGTCTGCAGTGTCCCAGTTGTGTTATACTGATACAGACTTGTCCTGAAATTTCGTAAAATGATTAAACTTATTTCAACGAAAATGCTTCCAATTGGTTGGGAGAAGCGGGATGAAGTAAACACCTCATGTCGTCGCAAGTTTCGGTCAGTTTAGGGAGCTTGCGTAATTTGGGTACCGGGTTGGGAATATGCAGAGAGGGATTCTGCAGCATTATTGAATTGTTCGAAACTACATCGTCAAGATTTTGAAACGGCATAACCGAGGATAAGTTAATGGAAATTTGACTTGACGGAATAATGCCGAAACACATGCTGTGCCCCTAGAATGAGCCGTTCGCTGTTGTTTGCGTGTCGGCACACGGAAGCGGGAATCTCGGTGTCCATAAATTTGCCTCTATGCGCGTTCGCGGAAACAGCAAATTGTTTGGGAGTCAAGGAGGCTGCAAATGACAGGAACGAGTAAACTGCTACGAGAGGACAAAATGCATAATTTCACGAACACTATCACAACGAGTAAAAAGGTTTGGATACAGAATGCATCGGAATTTGCTAGAGCGTGCTCAAAGAGCACTGCTTTAAGGATGGTTTTTACAAATGCACCCCATCAGATGTCGGAAATAGGCGTCTTTTCTTACCCACTACCAAATCATTACAATAAATAAGTATGCCTATATGCAAACTGCCTACGAGGCGCGTTTGTCAGGGGAATATTAGCGGTTAGAACGTCAGAGACAGTAATGAAAGTACAAGCACTTGCTTGATCGAATGTTCCTGCCAGAGGATAGGTTATATCCACTTTAATGGCATTGTTGATATAAGAGCGAAATGTGCATAGAACGTACTTATCCAGTACTTGGATGTGGGGAAGTTAGGATTTGGTTATTTGCTGACTAAGAAACCATGGCCGTCGAGAAATTGCAAACACTTTCTTCCACTTTCCCAAACTCTATACAGGTCACGTCTGATAGTCCTCGTTGTTTTCTACTGCAATTGCACTTTTCGCGATACTCCCCACCAGAACAGGTTTGGAAAGATTGGACGAGGGTGGATTCGAACCATCAGACACCTTTTGTGGATTGTAGATATGACTGAGGGATATTATTACCATACAGGTAGGAGTTCACGAACAGCAGTGAGATGAAGAAGAAAAAGAGCGACATACTTTAGGGCAGTGAGTAAGTTCCAGTGAGCGGAGGGAGCGCTGACATCTCTCACCCTAGTATGCGCACCAAATCGTTACAGTGAATACTTAGGCCTATATGTAAACTGTCTGCTGGGTGCCGTTTGACAGTGAGATGCCTATCGGCCTCATTTGGAACACCCTGGAATGCTGACACTGCTCGTAGAAAGCGAGAAGGCACTGGAAAGGTACCATTTCCTTACCAAACAAACACGTTAGTCTCGGTTGCAGAGCAAGGCCAGTGGCCATCACTGGACTGCGACAATAAGCGTTATTAAATAGAGAATTGATTTAGCTCGAGTCGCTAAATCAGAAGGTAACTTTCGTTAATAAGGAGGACCGACTTTTCACGAAAAGCTATTGCAAAGTTCTCGGTGTCAGGTGATAGGTTAAGATGCAGCTCGTAGATCTTATAACCGGGAAGAATGGTATGATCGGAGTTTTATAGACATGCATCGAGTCTCGAGGTAGTGGTCGAAGACGTCAAGGATAGCACGGCATGAATTCCCAAACATTCGTCACACAGCAAAACTTAGTTGACCACTTGCTTCAGTCCAACGACATTGTCTTTGTTTCATGTAAGTCATATGTTGCAAGCTTTTTACGTTGACCTTTATCTATCGGGAGGTTTTTCTAAAATACCGGCTACGCCACCTTTACATGGTGACCTTGTTAGTAAAAAAACGCCGACTAACAGAGGGTGAGAGCCTGATGAATGCAACAAAACGAGGAAAAACTGAACAACGGGTCGACCGAACCAGCCTGATCGAGGACTTTTTTTTAGAAAAACAGACAAAATGTGGGTCGGATCCTATTTCGTAGCCGTACCTGCAGTAGACAAGCCCCGTCCTTACTATGATCTGGTTCTTTCCTTATCCGAGGTATCTGAAATTTGTGCGACAAAGAATCCCTGAAGTGTGGAACACCCAGGCTCGAACTTGCGACCGGTTAGGTAGAAGTCCAACACCTCTAACCACTGGGCCACGGGCCCGTTGTCCTGTCGGTTGCGATCGGGAATAGAGGGGCGCTCACCGACCGTTTCTACGGAACTCCATCGTTCCGTTGTGCCTTATGGACTCTCTCTCGAGCCCAACCAGCAGCCGCACAGCGGCGCATGATATAGGCAGAGTGACATTACCGACAAAGACAAGACAGACTGGAGTGGCCAGTTCTGGCTTATTAGCCGTTGTCAGCCAGTCATACCCAACTCCGAAGTGTGGAACATCTGTGGTTCGATATCGCGACCTGAAGTCCAACGCCTCTAACCACTGAGCCACGGCCCGTTGTCGCCCACTGTCAGCGTCCTTTTCTTCAGCGGTATATCATCACGCTCATAGAAACCGAACGTCAGGATCTGTGATCCCTTCTTTATTATATGGACTCCACTACTAAATCATAACAATGAGTAATTATACCAATATGCAAACTGACTACGAGGCGCTTTTTTCAAGGGGATCATAGTAGTTAAAGCATCGGAGCCAATAATGAAATTACAAGCACTTGCTTGAGCGATTGTCATATCTACTTCCCTGGCATTGTTGATATGAAGAGCGAAACGTGCATAGAACCTACTTCTCCAGTACTTGGATGTGAGAAAGTTAGGATTTGGTTATTTGCTGACTAAGAAATCATGGCCGTCGAGAAATTGCAAATACTTTCTTCCACTTTCCCAAACTCTGTAGAGAGAGAGAGAAAGAGGAAGTCGCTTTATTTTGAAATCATAAGTTAAAATTTTCAGCAGGTCACAACTGAGAGTCCTTCTTGTTTTTTACTGAAATTGCACTTTTCCCGATAGTCCCCACCAGAACAGGTTTGGAAAGATTGGACGAGGGTGGATTCGAACCACCAGACATCTTTTGTAGATTGTAGATATGACTGAGGGATATTATTGCCATACAGATACAAGTTCACGAACAGCAGTGAGATGAAGAAGAAAAGGGGAGACATACTTTAAGGCAGTGAGTAAGTTCCAGTCAGTAGAGGGAGCGCTGATATCGCGCACCATAGTATGCGCACCAAACCGTTACTGTAAATACTTAGGCCTATGTGTAAACTGTCTGCTGGGTGCCGTTTGTCAGTGAGATGCCTATCGGTGAACCCTTCTACATAATCCGGATTCCGCCGCATTTAAAAGTTTTTTTTTTCGATCGTACGCTGTACAGAACGTTGGACCGAACTTTACTAACTACACTGCCTGTTAAATCGTCCAGCATGTGATCTCGGTACTTACAGTCGATCAGCTGCACACATTTAGGAAGGAAAAATAATTGCTAATCAGCATCCACTTCCAGAATGTGCAGTTTATAGAGGAATGTGCACCAAATACCTTAAGCAACATCAAGTGTCCTGATCACCAATCCACATGTCCCAGTACCATGATTATTCCAATCCTTCTATTAAATAGAAATTGGTCATTTGAGGTACATGTGCGTAACAGTCCCTGTAGGCTGTTTACCAAACCGATGGACTTGACTTTTGGGCGAATTTGCATGCCAATTTATGGCTGCAAAGTGTGCAGCTTTGACACCGAGGCATAATCACGCGTATCTCTCGTCATCTCTACGCGTCCCACGACTCCGATCACGAGCGACTGATTCATCGGACGCGCGCGGCGTAGTCCGTCAGTTCTATCATATGCTAACGAGTGGCCCACACCACCGAGATAGTCGCTACCACCGAGCTGCCTGTTATGTGGACCGGGTGCAATGGTTTCACGCTAGCCCATGACAGGACGTTATTACACGTGGTTCACTGAGGGAATGGGGTTCTCCAGAAAAATATCCCCCCTGGGTAGACTAGCATTAAGTTAGGCATTAGGAGGTGAAAACCAATGTAATGAGGGCACCCACAGTTGGGTGAATATATCGCGTTGCATGAGCAGGCGGCTATGTTTAAATGCTGACCTCATTGAATTAGTAGTCCCAGATCCCCTCAACTAGAAGCATTCTACTCAGCCGTGGGGAAGTTCTTCCAGGCAATTCGTCTGCAATTCACATGAAGTCGTTAATAGGATACAATGTCCTCAGTTTTGACGAACAATGGAAAATGATGTTTAAGAAGTAATCTGTGACAGCGAAGCAAATCGAAACATCTAGATTACATTATTATCAAGCCAAGTGCTAAGCAATAATGAAAGTGGTTTGACAGTACTGTATGTTCGCCAACCCTTAAATGCATCTTGATGCGATATACGCAGTCAACAGGACATACAGAAGGGAAGTGAACTGGTAGTTAGCATCATTGCCGTATGAGGTGCCTCTAACTCGACAACCTGTGAGGGTTTGAAGACATGCACTTTAAACTTTCTCATCTAAAGCTCCCTTTGTCTGCTACAGGTATCACATGCGGTAGTGGTTATATGGCGGCCTTCAATATCTGTTTATTCTACAGGACTTTTAGTCAAAATCTAAGTGTAATCAGCTGATATGCACATACAGTACGGACATGTTAAGACTCCCTTTAGAATAGTCGTTTATCAATGAGATTCTGTCGTTTAGACCACCGGAGAGAGTAACGGAAGTACTAGCAAGAAGTTGAATAACTGGTCTGGTCGACCGCTCAACTCTTACGAACGCCGAAGTAAGCTGTGTTCCCCGCCGAGTGGCCCAGCACCGCTGACTTGTGCGTAACTTAGCTTTTAACGAGGCGGATTTGTGCGAGATCTAATGTGTTCTCACAGTCCTCACCTGCCAGGCTTCGATTCGTAACACACAGCCTTGTTCCTTATCCATATACCAGGCCTTCATAGGACCAACTAAAATGTCACATGCATGAGAATGCCATTAACGGCACATTTAGAAGGAGGCATTGAGTCTGAGTTTGTGAACACTTATTTGGTACGAGGAGCGAAAACGTGAATTTGGCCTACTTCACCCATACCTGGTCATGAGGAATTTGTGATTTAGGTAATCATTGGCTTAGAGGGCATACTCCTCCGGAAATTGATCCTCATCCATTTGTGTCCACTCTACAATAATCTGTAGAATAATTTCGTAGCATTCGAAAACAATTCTCCCTTCCCAAATGACTCCAGTCAGACGCCTGTTAAGGAAATTAGAGAAGGGTGACATGGATATGTCGGAAATCAAGTTCTTGTGCATGACTTGGAATGGCGCTTTCGGAGAACAATGAGAAGCAGAAGAGACGGCTTTGGGGACCGTTAACTTATCTTCCCAAATTTGGAAGAAAACGGGTAAACTTCAGTCCTCAGAGGTGCGATTGTATCGTGCACCACACACTGGACAGGCCTCATCCCAGCCACGGCTATCCCTCACAATGACGTGACGTTTTGCATGGGATCGTGCTAGGTTGGGTCCATCAAAGGGGACGATGACGCTGGTAAATGCTGATTTTCGCAGCTCAATTACCGCCCACATTTGCACCTCTGATAATGACGGCTCAACTGCGCCCCCTTGAGCCGCCACCCGAGTAAATGTCAGTCGTGCAATCAGCGTTGGGTCTGGTCACGTTGTTGACATGCTGGTCGTAGGTCACGAGTCCGTGTTTGGCCAAAGAAGGCGGCCAAATATTTCCCTCACAGTGACGCGTCTTATCACCCATGATGGTTGTCGCAGAGGGAGGGCGGGGGGGGGAGGCAATGCAATTACCACCCGCATCTGTGCACTGGCGCTAATTGCTGTTGGACTGTCCCCGTTAGCGTTGTTTTCCGTATGCGCGTCCAACCTACCTTGACCCATGCGGTCTCAGCGGTTGACGTTCACACACCTCGGGCAGCTTACTCCACACACTAGCGGCGTCCACAAAATCCCCCTCGATGCTCCGTACGCATGCAGCCTCAACTTTCGCCCTGATCATGTGGTTGGTGCTTGCCATCGAGCCTTGGGTAGTCTCGGTTATGAGCATGCGTTCAGACGGTACCCTGTGTTTCACCACTAACGGCGAGAGAGCGAAATCCTATCATTCCTATTCATGAAAGCATCAGCGCACAGCGATCTATTTTTCTTTGCGATGCAGTCGGACTTCAAATGGGTTGCATCTCACAGGTCGAAATCGGCCGAGGTGGGAAGGCAGAAGGCGCCTGGGTGATCCCACGACTGCATGCATGTCCTCATGTGGCTGCTTGTGTGATCACTGCTGTGTGCCGGTGTGAATCTGCATTATTCGCAATACACTAGTCTCAAGTGTCATTAAATAAATGTAGATTTTCCATCAAAGCAACCATATGGAATACCTCTGCAACAAACTTTATTCACACTAGCTAGTGAGCTGCAGATAAAATCAATATGCCAGATTGGCCGTAGTGGGGAGGTTTGTGAGCGAGGAAACGTGTCGGAGGGGGAGGCCGGCCAGATAATATGACGACAAAACAAGCGGCTCATGGCTGGGCTCACCCACTTGTAGAAGAGCAGCATTCCGCTTTCCAATAAAATCAGCCTTAATACTTAATCCCGGGCAGAGGTTAAAGGTTGGATATTGCGTAATGTCTGAGCAACAATAAGTCAGACGCATACGGGATGACCTCGTTTACCCAGCTTTGACAAGGAGTGGCCGCTGGCATTGCAAACAGCATTTTTTTGTCTCCAAGTAAAAATCCTGCCTGTGAAATTCTCTATCAGCAAGAAGGGCCTTAGCCTCCTCATTGTAGGCTTCTCGGTTTATTCATATTGACCCAACTGTGAAAAACTCGGCTCCTCGGTGGTATTCGAACCCACGCAGTAAGGGGAGGGCTTTAGCACAGCCAACGCTCTAACCGCTTGAGCTACGAGGCCCCGCCGGACGACGCGAGTTTAATTAAATTTGGGTCAAGCTATCCGCCCTACCTACTGCGAAGTCTGGAATCCACAAGAAGCACCCGCAGTAGGTTGGGCGGACAACTTAACCCAAATTTGATTAAACTCGCGTCGTCCGGAGGGACCTCGTAGCTCAAGTGGTTAGAGTGTTGGCAGTTCTAAGGCCTTCCCGTTACTGCATGTGTTCGAGTCCCACCGGGGTCCCGAGTTCTTCACAGTTGGGTCAATATGAATTATTCGAAATCTGCCAAAACATCTATGAATTCTCGGTTTATCACGACAGTCGTATGTCACTTATCGGCCAGCTGGACCGCCACGCAGCAAATGAAGGAGGCCAGTACCGTCATACCCACCGAATCCTTTTGTGCATATCTAGTCGGTAAAGTTACGGGGGTATGGCCGGTGTGATGAGCATGGTTGCAAATTGTGTCTGCTCACCATTGAAGTTGCTACAAGTAGGGAATGAGGCCAAGGAGGTCAGATGTAGTTAGGCAAAAAATTCCTCCCTTTTGACTAGGGAGCACGTATAAGTCCCGTTTTTTAAACTAACCAATACACCATGAAATGATTTAATTTAAATAATTCCTTGACTGCGTACATGTCCGCATGTGGCTGCCCGCGTAATCATTGCTGGGTACGAGTGTGTACCAGCATTATTCGCAATACACTAGTCTCAAGTGTCAGTAAACTTGTGTGGATTTCCCACCAAAGCAACCTCAAATACTTAGCCTCGACGAAGAGTGGATGCTGACATTGCAGACATCATTTGTTGTCTCCAGGGAAAAAGTCCATGTCCACGGCAAAAGCGCTCTAGTCTGTAAAATTCTCTATCATTAAGAAGGGTCTTAGTCCTCTCATTGTAGACTTCTCGATTCATCCCAACAGTCGTTCGTCCATTATAAGCCAGCAGGACAACACATTGATTCCCTCACTAGCATGTCACGCACCAAATGCATGCGGCCGCTACCGTCACATTCACTGAGTCTTTCAGGATTTAGCACTGACACGCACTTAGAGTAATCCGCGCATACTTTGTCAGTGAAGTCACCTGCGGTAGCTACGTTGTCAGGGGCGGTTGCGGAGGTATGGCAGGTGTGATTAGTATGGTTGAAATGAGGCATAGACTGGAGTTGTGTGCCTGGGCTGACGATGCATCAGAATCTGCCAGGCTAGTCGATGCACTTGACGGGGATAGCCATTGCACATCCAACTTCTACCCACTGCAGATATGGTGTTGCTTGATCTAGCTGACTAGATTGTGTGGACCATACTACCACATCAGGCAAGACGATCGACAGAGGTCTATAGCCCTGGAATGGCCATCCAACCGTATCGATGAGCCTAAAGTGACCGAACGGCTTCGCCTCCACTGATTGTAAACATCAAACGGCACTCACAAATGCGAGGTGGAGGGTCGAATTACCGAAGGTTGCTATGACTGGTCTTAGTGGCTCTAGATTGAGAGCCCCCGGCACACGTCCTATTCGAATTACAGACCTATTCCTGCTATGTGCAGATCTATCGTGTATCCCTTGGCCCAAGTAGTCAGTGTTTATTGACTAAAGAGGGTGAATGATGCTAACACTCTTCGAGCAAACATGTGGAAGGCCTTGAAGTATTTGCGACAAACCTGATTCACACTAGCCAGTGAGAAGCTGCCAAAATAAACATGCCAGATTTGCTGTCGGCCCATTCAAGATGGTCTCGAGAGCTCTTCCTTGAGAAAGAGTGGACGCTGACATTACAGTCATCCCTTGTTGTCTCCCAATAGAAAATCGTGCCTACGGTAAGAAGTTGTTCAGTCTGTGAGATTATATCACCGAAAAGTGCCAGAGTGGTCTAATGGTAGACGTTTAATTTTATACAAACAGTCCTTCACCTCTTATCAGCCGGCCCGAAGCCATATCGATTTCCTCACTATAACGTCACGCAATAAATGAGTGAGTCCGGTAACATCGCATCCACTGAATCCTTTAGTGTATACTTAATCCAAATTGTCATCTGCGGTAGCGATGTGATCATGCACGGTTTCCTGGTTATGACCGACGTGATGAGTATGGTTGCATGGAGGCATGGAGGGGAGTTGCGGGCTTGGGGTAAGGGTTATTGGAATCCGCCAGGCTAATCGATGCGTTTGGCGGCGATCGCCGTTGTACAGTCCATTTTTACCCACTGCAGATGTATTCTTGTCTGATCTAGCTGACGAGATTGTGTGAACCATACTACCACATCAGACAAGACGATCGACATAGGTCTATAGCCCTGGAATGGCCATCCAACCGTATCGATGAACCTAAAGTGACCGAACGGCTTCGCCTCCACTGATTGTAAACATCAAACGGCACTCACAAATGCGAGGTAGAGGGTCGAATTACCGACGGTTGCTATGACTGGCCGTAGTATCTCTAGACTGAGAGCCCTCCACACACGTCCTGTCCGAATTGCAGACCTACTCCTGCTATGTGCAGATCTATCGTCTATCCCTTGGTCCCATGTAATCAGTCTTTATTGACAGAGGAGGGTGAGTGACGCTTACACACTTCGAGCAAACATGCGGAATGCCTAGGAGTATTTGCGACATGGAGGGGAGTTGAGCGTTTGGGCCGACGGTGCATCAGATTGTGCCAGGCTAGTCGATGCACTTGACGGGGATAGCCATTGCACAGTCAACTTCTACCCACTGCAGATGTGATCTTGTCTGATCTAGCCTGCCAGATAATGTGAAGAGTTTGCAAGCTGCTCATGGCTAGGGTGCAATTACCCTGACATGAGCTGTACTCTCCCTCCAATCAGATAAACCATGATACTTCACCCTAAGGCAAGATGTAGAAGGCTGAATACTACTTAGCATCTGTCCAACAATTAGTCAGGCGCATTCAGGATGACCTCCATTGCTTAACCGTGACAATGAGTATGTGCTGACATTACAGACATGATTAGTTGTTGAATAACGGAAGTAGTATGCATTCCGAGACGATATAATATAAGGAGAAGGCTCGTCGGTAAATCGAGGTATACTCGTCCGGTCATCTTGAATATCCCGTATTCAGCACCTCCCTCACAGAGTGAACAATGTGTGAAAACCTCAACACCTCCCCTAACTTCCGTCACCTATCCAGACACGTTCTTCACCCCCACATATAGACGTCTGTTTTGTTGATGTAACCTCGATGTCCCCCTAGGTCCCTAGTGCGATTATCTCCCTTGTGGTGGTTATGCGGTGTCAGTGTGTGCAGGTTGAGCGCTACAACCACCATGTCGAAAGCCATGTTGTAAGGAGAAAACAGAAGGCACCAGAATTAGGGGTCTATTGTCCAAAGAACCCGGAGTTGTCCTCTCAGGCGGCAGTGGCCACTGGCGAAGCCAGGGCTGGTGTTGACTGCGTCCAGCCATGCCTGAGAGTCCTTGAGATAGTGGTGGCAGCCGCGTTTGCAGGCTCGTGGGCCAAGCTAAAGTGGTGTCCAGTCAGTGTGTGTTGCATTTGCCGAGGGGTGGTGTCCCAGTGGCTTGTTTAGCTGGTTGCAGGGGATGGCGCGTTCGAGTGGCGCATGGGCAGCTGCGGCTGTGCGGACGTTGGTATGCCCGAGCTGTCGGTCGTGTGACGTCAGGTCAGCGCGTCTAGAACGGCTCACTGCGGAAGGGCTGAATGACCTTGAGGCAGCGAGATCTTGAACAATGGCGCCAGACCAGTCATGATGGCTGCCACTACACCCTCACATTTCATTTCGTCTGACGATGGGTTGGTGTAACCGACTTGAAAATTCACGAGTATACTTCGATTTTCCGACGAGCCTTCTTTTATGATTATTTGTCTCCAGGTAGAAATCCCGTCTAAGGAAAAAGTTTTATAGTCTATAGAACTCTCTTTCGACAATAACGGCCTTCGCCTCTTCGTGGTGGCGATAAATCGACAACTTTGGTTTTTGGGGTTAATTAAATGCTAACTTCTGGCAGTTCTAACGGCGACTGGTAAGGAATCTGTCTGGTTGCAAGAGGGCGTACAACAACGTTGTTTCCATGAGGTAGTATAAATTGCACAATATGATGGTCGCTCCAAGGGTGGTTTTATACTGCGCGGCTCGGTATCCGAACAGTTGAAATTGGCTTGGTGCTTTGGTTCTTGCTGACATCTCAATTTGCTTCGAGGTTTCAGCATACTTTTTTTTATAAATGGTCCGATCACTGACAGTTCGGAATGTCAAAATAGGAGTGGGCCCATGGTAGCCGTGATTTCACGGAAATCTGAGGGGATAACACTATCAGCTAAGTGGCTTAATTCATGAGATTTAGTGAAAATCATGCAACCATTAGCGAATATCTGAAGCGCAGCGTTTTTGCTCTAGGATCATACAGACAGATAAGGACCTTCTGCATGGAAATGCGTAGAAACGCCTTCTGGATCTCAATCTGGAATACAAGATCTAACAGAAATATCGTCACAAGTTGTGATCCAGCACATATGCGAGGAGATAGTGGATGAGACGGAACATTCGGAACCCTCTATCTGCCTCTACTTGCCTCCTTTGGAATGGGCTTTTTCCAAATTATGTATCTGTTTTTCGCCTTGAATCCCTCAAAGCATGATTGTGTCATCCGATCTCTCGCCCCTGCGTATTAATATTCTTGAGTCAGCTATTTCCTTTCGGGCCAAGTTGATTCATAGGGAAATATCTTGAAGTTGTTATTTCTCAAGACATCGCAATCGCAATACTCAGCACTTGTAGTGATATGAACCACGTGCAATTTGCTTGGCATGATAGTAATTTCACCAAAATTGGATGAGGGCATTTGGGATGAGAAATATGGATGCGGCAAATCTTGAAGGATTATCGGTACATTTTGAGGTTTGGGTTGTGAAGTTAGCATGCACTCTGGTTACGTTGTCATAGGTCCACCTAGCAGCTGTTAGATTGGCCAATCATAGAACGGGGATGTGCAGGGCAAACCACTGAGCCGTGCGGGCTGGGTCACGTGTTGGCGGCTACCTTTAGACTCCGCTTACCCGACAAGCTACGTCAGCCAATCATGTTACAGGCATTGGGCCTCTCAATTCGTTCGGCAGAGTATAAATAGATGCCGTCGGCATCCACTCAGTGTGACGCCATCGATATACAGTTGATCGACTCGAGATGAAACTGCAACTCTACCTCCTTCTGCTCACGGCCATCGTTTTGGGAACGTCGATGAACGGCGCTAGGGTGTACGCTGCAGACAAGGAACATGCTGAAAAGGAGACGGAGACACCACTGACTGGCGCTTGGGGTGGCGGTGGTGGTGATCGATGGGGTGGCGATGGCGGTGACCGCTGGCATGGCGGCGGCGGTGGTGGTGGTGGCCGCAAGTGGTGAAGGCCCCCGAAGCACCTTCCCCACCCTTGGTCGGGACTGCGAACAGTTGTCAGATTTTAAATAAATGTTGACAGATATTATGTACCTTCCTCTTGCACTGAATTCTTCGGGTCTGGACATTCGTTTGAGCGCGCTGCGGTGTCTGATGGTCTTGTAGGCTTCCTCTGCGGGGGAGGATTGAGGCCTCATTGGGTCGTTGGCGTATAGGTGGGTGTTTTACAAGAAACCTTTAATTTGACCGCATGCAGTATCTAGCGCGGGCCAGTATAGGATTCTAGTTGGATATTCGAGTCAAATTGAACCTGCTTTTACTGAAAACCATCGCTTGGGAAGTTCCGCCAGAGTATCGTCGCAGATATGCTTTACTGACGACTGGCAAGAGTTCTGAACACTTGCCTTGCGTAAGCTGGCAGAGCAAGTTGTTTTCCGTAGAATGTCAGCCTGCCGCAGCTGTCACTCCGAATATATCAATTGTGGTGCTGTTCAACGTGTCAGCCACAGGGCAGACGAGAAAAGTTCCGTGTTTGAACATATCGCCAAATGAGGGAAACTCGATCGTCCGCACATCAGCAGGAGCATGGAGCACGATGTTTCTACCAAACCCAGAGAGTTTGTCCGCATTCCGGCATCATGGATTCATAGCGTGGCCAGTCTTCATCAACCGAATGTAGGAAGCTGCACCGTTGGCCTATTCAAGATAAATATAAATGTGAATTAACATGATTTCGAAGGAGGATTGCAAAACGCTTAGAAACACGGCGGCGAGAACCTGTGCATGAAAAGTTTGATCCCCACAGTGTCCTTTTAGTCAGGTTCGATGGATAAGCATGGTGTCGAGCACCCGTGAGTTGTTGGTCCGGAGATTATCGCCACCAGAGGATTGGGCTAAACGCATAAGCGCTGCCTTTTTGGGGTGGTGCCACTTTCATCATACCGAAAATATCGTTTTGGTTTTAAACTCCATCAGAACATCGAATTCGACCGGCAGTGTTACTAAGGACATCCTCAGCCCTAAAGGCTACCGCGTAATGGGCCGCAAAGTCATTTTATACCTATGAGACAATATAAATTACACGATTAATTGATCACGATTGTTTGTCGCCCATACCCGAGCAGCGGAAATCGGGCATGTTCAATGGCCGTTAGTAGCATCCCAAAACCGTTTTCTAGGTTAGTGAACATATTTCTTATAATAGGGCTGTTCATAGACATCGTATTCTGTTTTCTGGCAAAATTCGTACAATTCCAGCATGACGTCGGTTAGTTTGCTCTCTGACTTTGGTGCCATCGATTGACGATTGCTCATGGAAATCTGTTAAAAATGAATGACTTCCGAACGTGATTGTCCGCGTTCTTATTGGAGGCGCTACTTTTGCACCCCAATATTCAGGTGACCGTCTGGGTGGACCAATCAGGACATAACATTTTACGTGATAAACTGTCGTTATTCTTTAGAATCAAAGGTAATGACCTCGTTTTTTGTCCAAATGGAATTTACGGCATCAGCATCCAATTCCATTTCCGCATTCAAATTGTCTACAGAGAGTCGGGAAACTTGAACCGAAATCTGCAAGCACGTTTCTCCATGGAGGTGTTCACTTCTTTTTCACCATGACATCAATAATTACGATGTACTTTTGGCATGCTGGCTTTCCACAGAATATCTGCCCTCCATCTGTTGGAAGATGGCGACTTCTCGTTCCGAGTGCTGCTTTCTGGATCTTCTACGCTTAATGAAAAGCAACTACTGTCCAGTTTATGCCTTAAGTGACGATTTTAGGAAGTCGATTATCCTGAGAAATAGCTTTTTGAAAATAAGGTCTGCTTTTCAAAATGTAATACTTGGAGATTTCATCGAAGACGGCCCGGTTTTCGTAATGAAAGGCAACTTCCATCTACAGGCGGTCAGCACGTGAGTCCGCGATATGGTATGGGGAGGAGAAGGTCCAATGACAAAGTGACTAGATTTCATTGTCGATGCGTACAATTCGAGGAATCATTGGCTGACGACGGCACATAAGTCGGAGATGGCCGTTTCGGTGTCCCTGCCTTTGTCAATTTTAACTTCTCGTTTGAGATTCGATAGGAGGATCAGAGGATTAGAATCAATGAGAGAAAGTGGTGCGATTTATGGAGCGCTGAGCAACAATCCGGTGTTGTTATAAAAAATCAGTTTTTGCGGCTGGTCAGCGCAATCCGACTGTGATTATTCTGTTTCTATGTTTCTCCTTTATTGTATGCGCTGTTTCATCATGCCCGACAGGCCAACGGATTCGTGGCCCCGTGGTTAGAGGCGTGGACTTCTAACTAACAGGTCGCGAGTTCGAGCCTCGGGTGTTCTACACTGCGGGGTTGGGCATGACTGGCTGACGACGGCTAATAAGCCAGAAGTGGCCATTCCAATCTCCCTTGTCTCTGTCCGTAATAACATACTGCATATGCCATTATGTATCCTGTTCATTCGAACAAGATATTCTGCACCGATGATTGAGACAAGGAGAGTCATGAGCACGGCCATCAAATGTGCAAAAATGATTAATATAAACGTGAGCAAGACAACGATGATGTGGTACATTGATCTTGCCAACAATGCCCCCGGTGTGGTCTCGGAAGTCTTTTAAACTCTGTCTCCT
>CACRXP010000228.1:192687-206459 GCA_902702965.1 Spirometra erinaceieuropaei
AAGACGGTCGATGGCAAAATGTGCTTCGATTAAGATGGTGGATGTATGCAGATACGGCATCTATGGCGCCCCATCTTGAAAGGGTGCTTGATCACCAAACAGTTGAGTCTCTCCTCGACCAAACATTTCTGTTATCCCTCAATTCATGCTCAGTTGACCTCCGTTATTGTTTCTCTGCTAGTCATCAGTACTTAAACAGATTTCACACTCAAATTCATCAGAATACGATCCACAGTCTTTCAATAACAAATTGGGGTCCTTCAGCCTACTTTCGCCTAAATTATTTCAACGAATAGTCCGGATCTGTTAGGTTTGTCACTTAGCACTCAGATTATTTTCTACAGCAAGGTCACCCTTTTGAAAGAAGGCAGAATCGAAAGGGAAGGAGTTTTTAATTTACAGGGTTGATCGTCTAAGTATATAGTAACTTTGTGCAAGTTTAGCGCTTGCAGGGAAAGGAATCGCTCTGGTTAGGATCATACGATTTTGGAAATCGCTGCAATTTCCTCGGTATTCCTGGACAAGAGTTGACTGACACGCTTGCGTTTATTTGTTGCTGGGTAAAAATTCGAACTCATCGACCATGAATTTAATGAGGCATATTCTCACTTCACACCGCCATCTGCATAATCCGAACGCGATTGTACCCGAACTGTCAGTTTATTATAAGTCAATAGTTATCGTCGGTCAGTGCCGATTAGTCGAAAATATTGGGGGTTTGGCCTACTGATGATCTCTGTGCTGAATACGCCAGCCTGAACCATTGAACGTCGTTTGCCCGGGCTGCTGGAGGGACTATAGAGGAAGAGAGCTCCAAAGCACAACGAGAAGAGTGTGTTCCGTGGTGCGATCGGTGGCCGCCCCTCTACCCGATCGCAGCCGGTAGGACAACCAGCCCATGACTCAGTGGTTAGGGGCGTTGGACCTCTAACCAGCGGGTCGCGGGGTCGAGTCCCAGGTGTTTCCCACCTCGGGGGGTAGGTATGGCCGGCTGACGACGGCTAATAAGCCGAGGAACACTTCATTGTTGTAGGCATTTTCTGGAATCTCATGGTTACGTGGTGTGCCGAAAGACGGATTTCTTTCAAATGCACTTGATCGAGAAGGTCACCGAGGAGACATCTTTTTTTCATAAAGTCAGTGACACTGCATAAACTAGGATCGACTGAAAAGTGAAGACTATATTGTCAAACGCGGGTTGGAATAGCTAAAGCATGGCCCTGAGAATTAAAGGATTAATGATTGGACAAATATATCGCGCGGCTGGAGTAGGCGGCCACGCTGTTCTAACGCACAGTTAAACTGTTAACCATTAATTTTGTACCGCTGGGGATGGAGTAACAATAGCAAAACTGGTCAAATTCGGACTTCTTGCGCAAATGAAAGGGGGGATTCATCGTCTGCGTTTAGTCCGAAATACTGATTGCGAGGCGATTTCCTCAGTTTGGACAAACAGTGGGGACTACAATTTAGAGACCTGTGAGCTGTATTATCCCCAAGCCCAGCGGTACGCAATTTAAATTCTCTGGGTGTGATGCTTTGAAGCACTCCACTCTCCAAATCTGTGGGGTACTCAATAGCAAAGGAGGCATGCACTTATAGTGAGTTTTACGTCATCAAATCACAAGTTTTAATAAGTTACTCAGGTAACAGGATGCCATACTAACAGCACAGGTAATAGCTAAAAGCCCAGACACGCGTGTTTCGCCGATATTATGCCGTCGCATGGCGCAGCTGCGAGGGGTTCGACTCACCAGTGGGTCCCCCAACATTCTTTGCGTGCTTCCTGGTAGATACTCCAGTTTAGTAATTATTACTTTTTAATTTCCCCAGAAACTAACTGCGAACTTGGAGTAAATCAGTATATTCTAGCGTGTATGGGTGTAAACCAAAATTTGCTGTATGAATATCTGGGCCGAAATCCATCATCCACAGCGGATAACCGCGCACTATTCAATAGTAGGGGGCGCTTATCGATCGTTCTTACGTAACTCACTCGTTCCGTTTTGCCTTATAGGCTCTCTCTCGAGCCAAACCAGCAGCCGCACAGCGGTGCATGATTTAGGCAGAATGGCAGAATGTCGGTAATGCCATTCCGCGTACTATTCGTTAACTGCCGACAAGCAGCTAGTAGTATATTTTATGTTAGGAAGATATCATACTAGCAACACAGGTACTAGCTAAAGGCCTATACACGCGTGTTCCGCCGATCTTCTGTCGCCTATAGACCCTAGAATATACTGATCTACCCCCAAGTTTGCAGTTAATTTCTGAGGAAATTAAAAAGCAACACTTAAACAAGTGCCTACTCTGACCCCCGAAACCACCGCATTTCTCGATCACTGGCATTGTTGCCCCCCGTTTGTAACCATCCATCGTCAGTCCACAAGGTATAACGATTTGCAGAGACTTCATCAGGGTGGATTAGTAATGCCATGCCTCCAGGTGTGATCGTGGACACAAGAGAAAACTGTTAGATTCTCGTAGGTGCGTGTTCATGGGCCGCAGTGTCAATAAAGCGTGGGGATTTCACCAGGTTTGGATGGCGAGTAGGCTTCAAACGTCAGAGGGGTGGGTTAACGTCGTGCAGCCTAGACTCGAGTCACGTAGGCAACTTGGTGTTCCCAGGTCATCTGTTGTTAGCGCCCGGCAAATACGGGCCAACCTGCATGACTGCGGTCACGGTTTGCCCTCATCGTGACGTGGCGATGCCCCCCCCCACCGCTGTCTCAAAGGGGACGGGCGGATGGGGGTGCTGCTAGAAAATGACTTTTTGCACAGTGCAATTACGCCCCGCATTTGCACTGGCGCTAATTACCATTCGATTGCCCCCCCCCCACTGACAGTACCGAGTTCCTCCTATCGCCTACGCCGGGGTGTGCGCAAGTCACCGTCCCTGCATCCACCCAGCATAGTGGACGTCGGCGGCGTCAACGAAGGCCAAGTTGACAAGATGGCATGACAACACATACTTCCCCGGAAAAGCGCCTACTATTCTTAATTTGGTAGGGGGCGTTCAACAATCGTTCTTATGGAGCTCACTCGTTCCGTTTTGCTTACGGGCTCCCTCTTGATCCCAACCAGCAGCCGCACAGCGACGAATGATATAGGCAGAAAGGCATTATCTACAAAGATAAGGGAGACTGGATGGCCATTTCTGGCTTATTAGCCGTCGTCAGCCAGTCATACCCAACCCCGAAGTGTGGAACATCCGAGGTTCGAACTCGAACGATCGGCGAGCGCCCCCTACCATTGTATATTCCCGATCGAAACCGACAGGGAAAAAGCTCGTTGCCCAGTGGTTAGAGACGTGGACTTCAAACAAACAGGTCGCGGGTTCGAGTCTCGGGTGTTCCACACTTCGGGGTTGGGTATGACTGGTTGACGACGACTAATAAGCCAGCAATGGCCATTCCAGTCTTCCTTGTCTCTGTCGGTAATGCCATCCTATTTTTACTTTACCTGTCTAAACCTCCTCGTTCTCGATCGGCGAATGCACTTTCACCGTTACATACATGCACGCGCGTGTGTGGCACGCAAAGACGGACCATTTAGATTTTATCAACTGCTGCGCCCAATTCCCGCCACCGGTCTTATTGACTCTGTCATGACGCAAAATCCAGGGGGGTGAAGGGTTGGGGAGGGTGCGAAAGATGCTACCCAAGCCTACTATCATCGTACATCAATTCATGCGCAAGCCACGTCCCCAGCTCTCACCCTGCTATGGAGTACACGGTGAACACGACCGACAACGACGCTCGAACTGTCGTGGGTTTGTGTGCGAGACTGCGTTCATCGATCAAGCTATGCATGACGTAAAAGCTGTAGGACTAAATCTGCGGTTATCAGAGTACTGCAATTAGCATGCTAGCATCTAAAAATCGCACAATCGAGTACATGTAACATGCAGCAACGCATGGTAGACTCGGATTGCCTTCTTTGAGTGAGCCTTCATACGCGCTTCCGACTTCTCCTGGCAAGGTAATTCATATGGTAGTTGGGCACTGACTACTTCTCACGGCACCAGCACAACGTAGCCAATAGCCGAATGAGCTATTGCTCAACCAACCGGTTACCACCCTTAACTGACAGTCTGTAGTGGTCGCGTTGACGACATCCTCGCGGATTTATGAGGGCTTCCGTCAAAAACACATTTTACACCCTGCCACACGAAGCTGCTAATATAAAAGGACCATGTGTGCATAGAATCGGTCTAATCGCGTCGCCATGAAACTGCAGCTCTGTCTCCTCCTCCTTACGGCCATCATTTTGGGTAACTGCATGGAGGTCAGTGCGGACACAAAGGCCACAACAGGAACGCAGGATAACTCCGACTCGGACAAAAAGGCACAGATTCAGCATGAACACAATCAACAACTGAGGCATCACCACGACGACGAAGACGAGGATTAGGGACTGACAGAACATCTTTGACACACCCAGTGTTGGCTCATTGTGGACGAATTAACAATGCCTTTAGAACTTGCTTAGAATATACATTATTTCAATGAATATTTCCCGAAAATGATATAGCTTCCCTCTTGTTCATGAATTCACTTTTCACTAGTCTATTGGAGAATTGTGGAAGAGGTATGGAAGAGCGCTGTTTAATTCTTGGATAAGTATAGCCAGTGAACTTGGTCGATAAGACTGGGCCTTATGGAGTGGACACAGTTGGTGAAAGTGTTTGATTAGGCTTACCGGCGTTTAATCACTAGTCACTGAACTGCTAGGAACTGCCCTAGTTGTGTTCTAAATGGGAGCATCCTGAATAAGTTGCGGAGGATCTATCGATTAGTTAACGTCTGCGCTTCGGACATCATTTGCGATCGTTTGAGTGCTCATCTGATGAGCTTCATGCTTCTCACAAAAACAGAATAAAGTTGTTAATGGAGGTGAGGGTCCCCTTCTAAGAGCACAATCCGTGAAGAGACTGGAGATATTTTTTTAACATTTTCAAAGATACTCTTAGTTTGTAACTGTGGCGATACGCTTTTTAAACATGACCACAGAGTGTTTCAACTGTGCCGAATGTGCATAGTTGCGTAACGCTTGACTGTGTCAACAGCAATTATGAAACTATGAAATTGCTTCGTGTGAACACCTATGGAGTAGTTTCAGAAGCGTATGACGCCTAAAACATTAGTGCACGTGCGTATTACCTAGTTCATTCGTTGAAATTTTTGATTTGATAAAAGTCTTTGTGCATCTTACGGGTTCAGAAACTGTTCCGAGAAAAAAATGACAATTTGACCGCATTCTCCATTTGTACGGCGATTCCACACAAGCAAAATTGACACGGAGTGGGGAATATACACATGCAAATGGCGCCCTTAATCCCATTGTGTTCTGCGTTGATAGGCATTGTGAGCCTATTTTGTGTTTAGATCCGTTGACTGCATCGTCAAGATTTCAATTTCCAAATTTATGAGTTTCGGTAAAAGATGCGCCGATGCTGATTCAAGTCTTCATTCTTGATACAACCCGATACTAAATAGCTTTATTCCAGTCGAAATATTTGGAGACCGGTAGCGAGTGAACGTAGCGATACACCTGAGTGTGTACTGAGAGCAAACGCCACCTGCGGCCTCATACCATGCTCAAACGAAACTCTAGTTGCGTGATGTTCATAGGTAGGCATTCACTAGTCGTAGTTTCTAAGACCAAAAAAGGTTACTATAACTGCTGACTAAAAGCCCGCCGAAGGAATGGGGACAGTCATTCATCTTCGCATGAATTTTCAGGGATTCGCGCGCATGCGATGATCCGACGAGAGATCGTATTTACGTGTCGATTTGTGTGCCGATTTAATCTGCATTCTCGACACTACTGGATGCCCAAATGCTTTTTTTCAGTTGGAATATTTGGAAACTAGTAGAAGGCGAACGTAACCGTACGCCTGTGTTTTTACTGAGAGCGAACACCACCTGCGGCCTCATGCTACGCTCAAACGAGACTTAAGTTGCGTACGCATTCCCTATTCGTTGTTTCTAAGAACAAAAAGGCTAATAGAACTGTTGACTAAAAGTCTCGCCAAAGGAATGAGGACAGTCATTCATTTTCACATGAATTTTCCGGGATTTGCGCGCATGCTATGATCCTACGAGAGATCGTCTTTACGTGTCGATTTGCGTGTATAAACGCGTGCGCTCTGCCATATCGTTAAACGTCGGCTCTATTCCATTAAGCACTGTACAAATTTATCGCCAGTGACACTGAATAAGCGTGTTAATTGCGAAAGGACGGCCACTTAGAACCTAATTTCATGGAAGCAGAAATCAACACTGTGTTTACCCATCCGTGACTGAAAGGGGGTAGCTAGAAAACTCACTGAAAAAAACCATAATGGTTATTGTGATCACTGCATCATCAACTGATCCTCCGACTTACCCTCCGTCGTCTGTGCTGGGCATTATTCAGTGACGTGGGAGCTGCGTTAACCGATCTAGCCTCGTTGCAAGACGGTGAACAGGCCGTGTAAGCTGCTATGAAGATCCGGTAAAAAACACTCGCAGACAGAATTTCTAACAGTGAATGACTACCTATTGTAGCTTCCCCCAACCAGGGGAGCTTCGAGCAACTATAACCGCTCTGATACTAACTGCAACACCAAGGCACAGTTAAATCAGCACTGTCTGCTCCAAAGGAAATAAACTGGTAAAATTTCCATGTAAATCGGCATCTTTTCCCAAAGTCCTCAAATCTAGACCTTGTCTTCATGTTTGCGAAGCAGTGGACCCAACGGTTCAAGAAAGATCGCCCGGAGTCATTCAGTTTTCGAGTAGCAGGCAACTTTGGAGGGGCGAAACAAGATGCAGTATGCCTGAAAATATTTCATGACGTCTCTAAACGTGTATTTACCACGAAGACGCCATTGGTTTTGAGTTGGTTTCACTGTCCGACGACGTTTAATAAGCCAGAAATTTCCATCTCGGTCTTCTTAAATGTTGTCGACACTCTCTCTTAAACTTAGCACTGTTTGCTAGGCGAACGTCACAAAGTACAAGGAGACTAGTACGCTCCGTAACCTGATCGGTGGATGCACTTCCCGCAATTCTGGCCACAACCGACGGGATACCGGGCCGTGGCCTCATTGTAGAGCGTAGAACTTGGTACGGCTCAATGATCAAACGTGGGCTTGGGTATGGCTTACTGACGACGGCTAATAAGCCAGAACTGGCCATCCCTTTCTGGTCACTATGGGATTGCCCGCAGGGTGTGGTAGATTGAATTTCAAAGCACAACGGAAGAAGCTTTTTCCGCGCTTTAACAAGCCCAATGAAAGATCCTCTCACGACGAATTCCTAATGATTTTCCAAGTTGGGACTTCCAATAAAACAAAATGCATCAGTATTTTAAGTGACGTTTTCGAGAAAACGTAATTTTTGACTGGAAGGTCGTACAAAAATTGGCATCAATCCATTTTATTAAAGCTGATTCACCTTTTACTAAATGCGGAAAGACATGAACTACATGGTTAGTGACATTTTTCTCAACCGTAATTAGAGTGTTATAAGTTGCCCAATACGAGGCTAGGGTGTTATGGCGTTAAACTTGACTTGGGAACAGATTAACTACTTATTAGATGTGCCATGGCATTAAAGGCATGCTCTAAAGTTCCCTTTAAAATTTGATCATGAGTTCCATTGCTTACCGTAGGGAAAGGTCTGATCATATTCCAGGATCTGTTGGCAGTTGTATGCCCCCTAAAACTTTTGATGCCAACTACCCTCACACACAGTTCACAGTATACGTATGACAGAGGTGATGGGCCACAAGGAGACCGCGTCTTTAACAAAGTAACTTGTTGCGTGCATCAACAGGTCGGGCAATTTCACTGTTTAAAGTGATGCTTATCTATTCGCAGATTCGCAAGATCAGAGACACTACCTCTTCAGGATCACAAAACCTCCCGAGGCTTCGACGATCCTGGGTGCAGAACTTCATCTCTATCGGCTTCCCAGGAGTCCAAAACGTCCGAATGGTCAAAAGGCGCCACGCAGCCCAAGGCAGCAAAGATCCGATCTTATCCTTGTGAGTCCATACTCTCAGAGTCGAATTGATGTCCTTCCTCCTCCTCCTCCTCCTCCTCCTCCTCCTCCTCCTCCTCCTCCTCCCCCTCCTCCTCCTTCTCCTTCTCCTTCTTCTTCTTCTTCTTCTTCTTCTTCTTCTTCTATTCCTCCCTCTAATCCTCATCCTCACCCTCGGCCATTTTGAGAGTGAAAATCGTTTACATATCTTGGCTTTCAGTACAAAATATTCTTTGGCTTTAATTATCTTTCCTGTTTGACATATGTACGTAATCACAGTTATTTATTTAAACGCATGATGGACTGGTGGGCGGTCGCGTAACTCACGTTGAATATGCATAAGAGCACCTTTAATCCCACCAGGTAAAGTCATTGCGGTTTAATTTGCACCTAAAAGAAAAAAACACCGGACGACTTCACATCTTGTTTCACACAGAAAGGAGACAAGAAGTGACTGGGGGATGACCGCACATACCGACTCTCTGCCCACGAAGAAGAAAAGTTATCACGAAGATAAGTTATCATATAATCAGTAATATGGCGCATAAGCGTGTTCTTCGCAGACTCATAATGAAGACCGTTTGTCGATAGCAAATATGCTCGGCTGTATATAAGTCGATAATGTATCGTGTTGAGGTAATTTTGTACCATAATAAAGTTATCTTGTAAGGTAAAGCTCAGAGATCCACGCATTTACGAACATCTATGATCGTTTAAATGTACTTACTGTACCATGGTGGCCCTGACTCCGGACGCCCATCTCCGTCCTAGAGTTAGAATAAACCGACGAATGGGACAGGGTTTGACTTGGAATGCCCGATGACTAACTAACTCGACTGCAAGTCTCAGTCGCCCCCCCCCTCCCCAGAGGTTGGTGTAAAACTGACAGATCATGGCAGCGTTACTGAACTGACCGATTTCTTTTAACGTTGATTTTTTCGTTTGCCACGAGGTGCCCTCTAGGCACTTTTGTAAGCGGCTACGCCAGAATGAACTGGACGATTTCCGGTTTCCCGGAGCCAATCCACAGCAACATTCGTGGGGGCTGAATCATCACTGGGAAACGACGCGGCAATCGGTTCACACGGACGACTACAAAGAAATGAGGGCAGTAGAATGACGGTACGCATATGAAAGCACCGATGCGTGAGAGGCAGATCGGGGAGCAGGCATGCGAATAGCGATGATCGTGGTGTAGGTAGTTCTTTGGTGACTCGAGTTTTGAACTCGTGTAGAGTTCCAAGTACTGCTTCCGGTTATCCGGTATCTGGTTTTTTGCCTCTTATTCTCTGCCCAAGCAGTCGGTACAAAAAGGTGAGATTTCTGAAGTGATGGTGCTGCTATTCACACGATAATCAGATAAAGAGACAGCTGAGATAAGAATAAATATCCGATTGTCTGTGGGACGTGACGGAATTCGTCTGGAAGTTGTAGCTCGATCTCCCAGGGGTTCTGGATTTCTACTCAACCAGACCGCCAAGCGCAGTTGGAAACTGCCATGGCGACTTAAAAATACTGCGGTTCCTCGAAGTCATACCACTTTTTGCAGTCGAATTCAGAAACCTGCCCTATACGGGGACGCTGTTCACTGATCTGATTTAATCACAGGGTGGCGCATAACGCGGAGTGGTGTTCGCAGGTAGGATGGACAATGTATGCTTTATTTTACTTTGGAATTCCAGATCAGAAGGCGTGAGTCAGTGGGATAATTGCCAGCGACAGGTCAATGCTTTCTCGCCGTTACGCGTACGCCTTTTAAAATCCTAGTCTATAGTTTCAAGGCAAACAAAAACGATAATTTCCCGTCCCGCAGTAAGGTCATATAAGTGACCAAACCTCAACGGAACTGTGGACACACCCATCTAAACCAGTAGAACTCGGGATCCCACGATCTAAGCCATTTATCATTGGATTCTAAAGTCATGCGGGTTGGGTTTCGAATCCTAGGTTTTTCCGGCTCGATGCAGATGGCGAAAATTACATAAGCCATAATTTTCTCTCCTTCTCCTTCTCCTACTTCTCTTCATTTTTAGTGATTGGACTCTTCTAGCAGATGAGTACAGACGGGGTCTCCCAGCTTTCCTGGAAACTCTGTAGTTATGGATCAGTCTATCCACCTATCCGAAATACAGTTTGGCGACCTAGCTCGTTAGGACATCCGTGATCTGGACAAGATGTTGTACCAGCTGGTGCTGCCATTCACCGTGGATCAGTCTGATAGTTGAAACCTGAAAGAAACTAGAAAAATAAAATGAAGATGACAAGGCTGTTCTCACTGCAATTCACTTCACTTTCTGACATATTCATCTAGTGGTGATACCCTTAGTGAGAGAGATGAAATTGACTGTTGGTCCTCAGTCGAAGTCCTACTCATAAACGCACACCTCTTAAACTCAGCGTCCTTGAAGATTTCATTTAACATGTTGCGCGGGATGATAGAAGTAGATCGTATACGTTCGCCATACCGTCCATATGCAAGCTGCACAGGTATTGCAAATTCTCAGCCAGACTATGGGATAAGTTCAGAGAAAATGATGGAAGTGAGATCGCTTCGCTCTACGCTGACATCGCCAGACTGTTCCAGAACTAATTTAACTGGAAGATGTTCTCGGACGCTTAGATAGAGTCAGGCCAATAGACCTCTCAGGCGGCCCAGACCCCGGTCGGCAGAGCTTGGGTCTGTGGCACAGATGATAGACCATTAGGCGACATGGATCGATTACGCTGTTCAGGTCTCATGCGTAAGCGCGAGTCTGCGAAGAGCACGCATATGCGCCATATACTGATTAAATGCTAACTTATCTTAGTGATAACTTTTCTTCTTCGCGGATAGAGAACCGGTATGTGCGGTCATCTCCCAGTCATTTCTTGTCTACTTTCTGTGTGAAACAAGATGTGAAGTCGTCCGCTGTTTCTTCACTTTTAGCCGAAGTACGATGCTGAAATCGTTTAGTGGGAAAGTAGCCGAAGCTAAAACGGAAAAGGGCAACCTGATGTATCACGATTTCGAAGGAGATCAAAAATTCCAGCAAAAGACTTGCCTGACAGGACACGGGGGACAGCAATACCTTAAACCTAACGTTAATCCTAACTTCAAAAGTAAACCTAAACCTTGAAGTAATTACAAACCTAACGTCCACCCTATACTCAACACTAAACCTAACCCTAAACCTAACACGAACCCTAACCCTGAGCCCGATCTTAACCGTAACCGAAACCATAACACTACCCCTAACCCCGATCTTAACACTGAAAGAAGACCTAAACCGTCATCCAAACCATAACCGTAAACGTAACCCCCAATCTAACCTGGAACTCTTAACACAAGACCTAACTCTAAACTCAACTCTCAACCTCACACGAAATCAAACCCTAAAACTAACCCTAACTTTAAATTGAAACATCAGGTTGCCCTTTTCCGTTTTAGCTTCGAATACTTTCTCACTGATGATTTCAGCATCCTCCTTCGGCTAACTTTCCCTTCAATACCCCCATTGCGCTTGCATGTGGGACTCAGCGTAAACGAGTCTTACCCCTTAGGCTGCACTACTCATAGATATTGGATTGCAACTTCCGAGAACGAGAAGTTGTGAGATTCCTTTTGTATTAACGTAAACAGAATCATCCTCTCCGGTCGGCAATGGCAACCAAATGCGCCCTATGCTGAGGGTCGGGACGATGACCAAATGGCAAGACTGTTGGCGGGCGCCCGCTTGGTCGGCCTTACCAGTGAGATGCCGGTGGCCTAGCCCGCATTGTAGCACTACTCTGCCGCGAGGGGTTAAGTTACAAAAGGTCAAGTTAGGTACAAACAGACTCGCAGTCGGTTCAAAAAGTAAGGGAGCAAGCAAAAAACGCCATTCAGGTCAGAACGCCAGGTATGGACATCGATCAAAAACACGATAAGAATGATCACACACTCAACTCCAAAATGGGTGCCCATATAAGACATTCTGAGGTGTGTTCACGGGGTGGACTCTACGTCGCATATCGCGTATTTCGAGCTGTTTATAACACCTGCTACCGAACCATCATCGGTAAGCACAGAGCGTTTGACTGACAGGACCAATGGTGGTGCAGTCTTCTTTGCCAGTTAGCGCTACAACTCTGGGGGCGGAATCCTCGTTTACTGCCTGAAACGCCAGCAGCAGAGTTGACGTTCAACATTCCGATTAGTTACGTGGTAACCGTTGCACTCTTGTGTTTAGCCCCGACAGATGATACTCGAAGACGGATCTATCCAATTTCTTCCTCCCGCTCGTTCAATGGGCAAATATACCTCTCCCTAGACAACAACAAGAGAATGTCTATGCGTCTGTGAGAGATAGTGAACAGTGTATACTCAGATGTCTCATCTTCTTCTCACCATTCGGTATTCTCTGCTGCTCATCCAATGGCGTGTGAGTCGACAGTGTCCAAAGAACCGGACAGATCCACAATGGTCATTGTTGGGCAGCCCAACAGAGTTATACGTCCATCCGACAGCATAATGCCGCTGCTGTCTCAAGGGGACAGCGATGATTTGCGCGCGAACCGGCCTGCCGTGAAGGGAACCGCAGAACACACACCTCGGTCCCCCTTAACATACCCACAGTATGTTATTACCGACAAAGACTGGTAGATAGCCGTCGTCAGTCAGTCATACTCAACCCCGAAGTGTGAAACACCTGGGGCTCGATCCCGCGACCTGTTAGTTAGAAGTCCAACGCCTCTAACCACTGAGCCAGGGGCTCATTGTCCCATCGGTTTCGATCGGGAATATAGAACCGTGGAGAGGCGCTCATCGATCGTTCTTATGGAACTCACTCGTCCCGTTTTGCCTTACGGGCTCTCTCTCGAGGCCACGCAGAGGAGCATGATATAGGCAGAATGGTATTACCGGCCAGTCTCCCTTGTCTTTGACGGTAATAACATTCTGCCTATATCATGCGCCGCTGTGTGGGCTACTAGTTGGGCTCGAGAGAGAGAGAGCCCGTAAGGCACAATGTGACGAGTGAGTTCCATAAGAACGATCGGTGAGCGCCCCTCTACAATACCCACAGTGTTCGAATGACAAGAAAATGTGTAGTTAACTGCATTTGGATGTGGGCACCAGTGGCCTAATGAAGGGCTTTTTATTTTCCATGGAAAGCCCCGTCAGTTTCCAAAATCGCTTGGGGGACCAGTGATGAGGTTAACCTTTCGCAGCGACCCCTCGCAGTCGAATAAGTTCAGCCAAGCACGCGTCTGGACTTTCAGCCAGTACCCGTGCTGGAAATGTGTCAAATCAATCCCTCTGTACACTTATAAACTCGAGGCTGCCGGTTGAGGGCTTATGAATTTTACACAGTAATTCCATTGACATTGATGGAAGTCGGTTTGAATTCTCATCAAATTCAAGGCCTAATATGAAGAAACTCGTCTCGGAAATCTTATACTCCATGACTTTGTAGCCTTTATACAGAAATGAAGAGACCTAAAATGCATCTGAATTCCTCCCAAACAAGCATTTTCTTGCTTAAGTGGTGAGCTTAACTAGAAAATAATTAGCGAGAACAGAATGAATCAAATAAAGGTATTCCCACACAAGTGTACGTCTATGCCTTATCACACCCGGATGTCTTACCGTTTGGAATAGGAAACAGGTGAGTAGAAAAGGCATTTTTTCTGAATAGTTCTTTTTTAAAAGAACTACAACGTCCGCCTCGGATACCTATCAGTGAAGAAGCCAACAAAACGAAGCTTTTTTTTAATCAGCAACAA
>CACRXP010000228.1:206596-239013 GCA_902702965.1 Spirometra erinaceieuropaei
CACTTACTATCATTTGTTTCAGCTAAAGCTCTATCTGGCTGAAAGTTCTCCAAAGAAGGGACAGGTGGTGATGCGGCTGTTGGATGCTCGCTGGCTCTCTAGCAGCAAGTACGGATGGATAGTGTTCAACTTGAAATCCGCCCTCGAGTACTGGCTTCGAAATCCGGATACCGGAAACCTTGGTAAGCTAGGCGTTTTCATGTGACACCCAAAATCTTGCGAAAAGGCAGTAAATATGAAAGCTTGAAATGTGTCTTACGCTTCAGGCGTATTTGTTGAATTAAGTACTTTTCAGCAAATATTCGCATGTTGCAATTGAAAAGTCAGTTTGGCAAACATGTATTTTCGGTAACTCGTCATCAGGCCAAAACAGTTACATAGAAGTTGAAATTATGCTAAGTAGCAGGGCTTATAAGTGATTCAGGGGCTAATAACACGCATCGTTCCCATGCCACTCGCATGGCGAGGCATGCTATGGCGTGGTCGGCGTGTCGTGGTCATTGGGTCAAGGAAGCGAGAGGAAGGGGGCACATAGGCTGTGAGTAATGTTTGTACGTGGGGTACGTTGTGCACACACCACTGCCATCAGGAAGTTGGGACGACGTTGGGGTCGGCGTTGGCCACGGAAGACAAAGCGCCTGTGTCAGAGTCTCCTGATAGCATAGCACTGGATTGGCTAGCCGTATAGCCACTGCCTCGGCTGTAGCTAGCATCCTTTTGATTTACTCAAGAAACTGTCGGTGTGGATATGACAGATTCGATATAAAAGGTCAGGAGGTGTTCCTAAAATAAGTTTTTTCGCTCTTCGACAATTCGGAAGGCTCGTTCTACTAATAGGCTTGATAAAGACTATAAACGCTCACGACAGTTTGACCGTCGTGTCTGTCGATGTCCACCGAATGCTCCACCTCAAGGTTAGGCAGGCACAGTGACATGCGCATGAACTAGTTTACAGTGAGATTAGACTTGCGCAGCGTCTACTGCACTCTCTCCTCCCCCTCACCTGAGCCCGATGTCAAGACATAGTCAAGAAGACCGAAGGTGGGAGAGGGCGCAGGTGGCCTACACGGCCGAACCCACTGACAGGCGTACCACCACATCCCCTGGTCTACAACGATGTCATTACCAGGACTTTAATCAATAACAAAAATGGGTCTGAAGGAGGGAATAACACAAGTCACTGGGCAATGATGTACACGGCCTGTATACACGGCAGGAGCGTAAACGCGTCCACCGACAGGGAACCAGGTACCAGAGAACTGCCAGCACGCACCAGGCTGCGAGGGTCATGATCCGCTAAATCATGGCAAAGTATAGGCACACAGCTCTTAGGGCCCAGAAGAGTGAGAAGCAGCCCTACATTTAGCCTAGACCATCACCCTTTAAAGGCCGTGCAACCAGTCAATTTTCAACTGGCAGGCACTGTACATAAGGTATGCACGCAATTCTCAAATGCGTGAGAGTGCCAGAGGTCACATTAAGAAGGAGCCGTTGCATCCTCACTCTCAGCCCTTAATCCGTCCCTCCACACAAATACACACACACATAGCTGGGCAGACTGCGTGGACTGAGTTGAGGCGCCAGTCGGCAACCATCCAAGCCGCGGCGCTTTGCGCACCGTGATAGTCTCAGGCTCCGATCGCACATGCAGCAGAGGAGTCCACATGAAGACAGAGCCGAGAAACAAGTTTTCAACTTGCGTGAGAGGTGTAATTTGAGTGCTTGCGTTGTGAGGCGGTGAGTGATATATATGTGTGGTGCAGGTGCTGGTGGGTAAGTGTGTGGTATGTCCAACGGTGGTCTACTGCAGGTTTTCATGAATGCAGATGTTACCTAGTAGGCCCACGCGGTGGCTGAATGTGCGAGGGCAGTTGAGGCGGATGTGGCGAGTGTAGGTTAGTGTTCCAGGCACTGGTTCGTCTGTCTTTAAGCAATGGATTTGGGTTTCAGAGAAATTTTAACAGTATCCTCGTTGCCCCGTTTTTGTCCCCTGCTTGCGAATGCCTCGGAGATTGCGCCGTTGACCGGGACACGCGCCATCATACGGTCGTGGAGCTGGCGTACTATGAGCGTGAATAGCTCAGGACGGGCGAATTTCTGCACGACTGTCCAGAGTCCCCCCCAATTCACTGTATAGAAGGCTTCCGTCAAGTCCACGAAGCTGGTGTAGAGGTAGGTTTGCATCTCCTGGCACGGTAAACGACGAAGGCCAGGTCGGGGGTCCCGCTGTATCGTCAGAAGCCACATTGGTTTTCCGGCAGTTGTCCTTGCCCGAAGTGGCCGTTGAGGCGACTGAAGAGGATGCAGGAGATGCCCTGTGATTGACACAGAATTTCCGGTTACAGTTGCGCTTGTAGAGGTGGACGATTGCTGCGTCCTTAAAATCCGGAGGAACTTCTTCAAAGCGCCACATCTCTTGAAACAGCGCCACCCACCCACCCACCCACCCAAACACACGACAGTTCGACCGTCGGTCTCGACGATGTCTACCGTGTGCACCACAGAAAGGCGGAGCAGGGACGGTGACTTGCGCCTGAATTAGTTTAAAGTGATAGTAGATTTGCGCAGTATCTACCGCACCCTCTCTTCCCCATTTTCTATCTGGACCCGGTGTCAAGACAGAGTCGAGAAGATCGGAAGTGGGGGGAGGGTGCAGGCGACTGGCAGGGCCGGAGCCGCACCTAGACGTGCCACTACACCCCCTGTCCCACACAGCAAACGACCAGGACTTTTCGCCAACACACAAGCAGGGGCCAGAGCGAAGAGGATGTATGATGTGATGGCCTTAATGATTACGTTCATAGTTGGGGGTGGGAAGTTGCATCCTCGGCCTAACTGTTGCGGTGCCAACGACAACCGTCCGATTTCGCTCATCGATAATAACGGGGGTGGGGGTAGTGACATTCTAATGATCGTCCATTGTTTAAAAATATCTTTTTGCTCTGGTCTGGCAACTAACCTCTCCCACTCCTCTTCCTAGTTTGCATCTGCATGTATGCTTTCACTGGGGTCGTTGTCGTAGTTGTGTCAGGTATAGGCAGAATAACATTACCGACAATGACTAGGGAGACTGGAGAAATTAGCCAGTCATACCTATGCCCAGGTTTTTTAAACCCCGAGACCCGATCCCTTGACCTGTTGGCTAGACGTCCAACGCCCCAAGCACCGAGCCACGGGCCCGCTGATCCGCCGGTTGCGATCGAGCAAATACCATGGTGTAGGGACGATGATCCAAATAATGGAATAAGATCGAGATCTTGTCGGTTAATTTCGACATGACGGTCGATCGGTTCTGTGGTCGAGAACCGTGTCATTACGATGAGGTGTTCAGCTGCTTTATTGTTCAGATTGTACATTTTGCCTATTCCCTCCTCCTGTGACCTGGGAACCTGCCTGAGTACACCCTACCACCAACTGGTGTTCGCGCTGTATGGTCACCGTTACCAAAGCTGAAGTGCAGTTTTATTGAAGGCCTTTCGATCACTGTGACGCTGGAGTTCAGATGAATGCAGTGGGTGATGCAGTCGACGCATAGGGCCCATCCAAAGGAACAGTTAAGCATGTTTGAGGGCAACAAGGACCGATTAATTGCTTTTTTACATCCTCAGAAATTAACTGCGAACTTGAAGGTCTATAGGCGCAGACCGAAATTTGATGTACAAATATTTGAGCCGAAGTCCATCAGCCACAGCGAAAAACCGTGAAATATTCATTAACTGCCGGCAGACAGCTAGTAGTATATTTTAGGGTAAAAGGATTCCATACTAACAGCACAGGTACTAGCTAAAAGCCCAGATGCGTGTTTTGTCGATATTCTGCCGTCGCATGGCACAGCTGATGGACTTCGGCCCAAATATTCATACGCCAAATTTCGGTCCGCGCCTATAGACCTTGATATGAACTGATCTAATCCAAGTTCACAGTTAATTTCTGAGGAAATGAAAAAAGCAACAAGTTTTACACTGGAGTATCTGCCAGAAAGCAGACGGTGAAGGCTTGGGCACCCACTGATGAGCCAAACTTCACGCAGCTGTGTCTTGCAGCAGCAGAATATCGGTAAATCGCGCGTGTATGAGCCCTCAGCTAGTACCTGTGCTGTTATTGTGGTATCTTGTTACCTTAAAAAGAGCTGGCTTTACAAACCTGGAGCTTGGCTGGACAAATGGTACCAGTCTACAAGGGAGGATTTGAGTGCCTGTACGTGTGAAACTATTACTGTTGCCCAAATGGTCGTAACTATATACCGCACATGTAACTCAGTATTTGAAACCCTTCAAAAAGCTAAAACATAGTAATTGTTGGCACTCACTCGCCATATGATAATGACTATTGAAGGGCATCACTTCCATGCCTCCGCTGACTTTCATGTTCAGAAATCTCGTCGATCAGGCCCTATGCGAGCCAAAGTAGCCCGGCCGACCAGCTTGCTCCTCACCACGTGGGATGCCTTGGAGCATAGAAAATACCTATTCTGTGAAAGGAAGCAGTTGTTGTTTGTTCTTTTTTGATGGACGTTCTAGCAAAAAATTCCCCCAAATTGAGGATAAAGTGCTGATATCAGCTGCCAAGCCACGATAATTACTACTTTTAGTGGGCCAAAGCCAGTTTTGAGGCTGCAAAAGTACTTCCTGATCCTGCCACCTTTCCCGAATCTCCCAAGGGAAGCCTGTCACAAGCGGCAGTAAATGGATCCGTGTTGACGGGTGAGCCAACTTGTGGATACTCGCCACTGGTTGGGTGACTAGTGCGTGTGTGACTGAGTAGTCTCAAGCCCCAAGGCTGCAGAGAGGGGGGGGGGACTTAACCTGATGAAACTGCTTGCTACCGGAAATTCAGTCAGTGTGCCTCGAGCTTAGACTCCCCGCTTAGACTTGGTTTCTCTTGACCTTTATCTCATTAATGCTCATAAGATTGTTCGAAATAATACTGTTATTGTCGCTTTAACATCAGTCCAAAACAATTTATGTCGCAACTATGTTTCGAACGATGGGAAATGAAAGAGCCGCCGGTTGCGATCGAGCAAATGTCATTTTAAAGGAGCGATGATCCAAATAGGGAAATAAGCTCGAGATCCTGTTGATTGATGTCGACATGACTGTCGATCGGCTCTGTGGTCGAGAACCATGCTTTTACGATAAGCAGTTTAGATGGTTTCTTCTTCAGATTGTGAATTTAGTCTATTTCCTCTTCCTTTGACCTGGGAACCTGTCTGAGTACACCCTACTACCGTTACCTCTCAATCCCTGTGACGCTGAAGTCCAGAAGAATGCAGTAGGACACACGTGTACTTTGTCCTCCGTCTTAAGGAAGGAGTTGTAGAGTTTTCTCTTATTATATTCAGACACCCACGATGATGCAGTCGACGTATGGGACCTATGCAAAGGAACAGTTGAGCATGTTTGAGGGCAACATGGACCGATTTATTGTTGTTGAGATTCCCAGAAATTAACTGCGAACTTGAAGGTCTATAGGCGCAGACCGAAATTTGATGTATGAATATTTGAGCCGAAGTCCATCAGCCACAGCGGATAACCGCGAAATATTCATTAACTCCCGGCAGGCAGTTAGTAGTACATTTTAGGGTATGGGGCTTCCATGCTAACAGCACAGGTACTAGCCCTGACGCGTGTTTTGCCGATATTCTGCCGTCGCGTGGCACAGCTGATGGACTTCGGCCCAAATATTCATATACCAAATTTCGGTCCGCGCCTATAGACCTTGATATGAACTGATCTAATCCAAGTTCACAGTTAATTTCTGAGGAAATTAAAAAAGCAACAATTTCTAAAATGGAGTATCTGCCAGGAAGCAGACGGAGAATGCTGGGGCACCCACTGATGAGCCAAACTTCACGCAGCTGTGTCTTGCAGCGGCAGAATATCGGCAAAACATGCGTGTATGAGTCCTCAGCTATAACTTGTGCTGCTAGTATGATAGCTTGTTACCCAATAAAGGGCTGGTTATGCAAACCTATAGCTTGGATAGACGAATGGTACCGGTCTCCAAGGGAGTAGTTGAGTGCTTGTACAGAGCGCCCTACGTGCGAAACTATTAACGTTGCCCAAGTTAACTGGAACCTGATGACAGTTAAGGGCCACAGACAAGGAGCCGACCAAATGCTATTATACATGGCACTTGATGAATTTCTGTTTCAACGTGTACGAACTGTGACTCGGATGCGTGAAGGCCAGAGAGCTAGTTGCGTAGACGTACTGTTTACCACGAACGAGGAAAGCGTTTATGAAATAAATATAGGCCCACCCCTGGGTTCTCGTGATCACATGACATTAATGTGGGAGTCGACACTCGTAGCTGTCCCCGAAGGAAGCTCAAAGTCGTTAAGAAAGGTCTGGCGGGGTAACTTTGAGGCAATGAAATCAGAAATTGGACACACACGATGGACGGGAGCATTGCGAGGAGATGTCAACGAATGCTGGACAAACTTCGAATCAACTTGATTAAACGATACTGTCCCCTCAAAAAACATCCAACCGAAAACAAACCGAAATGGCTGACAACATCGGTTAAGAAGGAAATCCGAAAAAACGCAAGTTGTGGAAAATCTTCTTACAAACAGGGAGTCCAGAAAAACTTCAGGAATTCAGATAACAACGAAAATTTTGCAAAAGATTTATGTAAGAAGTACGAGCTTCTTATGAACTGAAGCTCCTGGAAGAGACGCAGCAAAAACCTAAAGCATTATATGCAAATATCAGGAGCAATACGAAAAACCGGGACCATCTTGCAACCTTAAATACAAAAATAACCAAATTGTGAGCGATGGCTTTCAAAAGGCCGAGCTTCTTTCTGAGTTTTTCCAAAGTGTCTATACCACAGAACCACCCCGCCAGTCCTGGTCTCTTCCACAGCTCGCCAACCAACCACTTATAAGCGCGGTATTTTTTACACCGCAGTTAGTTTTAACAGAGTTAACTAAGCTGGATCCGGCCAAGTCATCTAGACCAGATGAGATCCCAGATGTACTCCTACGTCAACTAGCTGCAGAATTAGCAGAAACACTGTATAATCTTCCAAAAATCGCTGGAAGCTGGCAAACTACCTGATACAGGGAAGTTGGCAAACGTCGTACCTATCCACAAGGGAGGATCACGGCTATATCCCACCAACTAGCGGCCACTGAGTCTGACATGCATTTGCTGCAAACTGATAGAGAAGATAGTTACAAATCAATTACATCACTCGATACATTCCGCTGCCACATCATTTCAGTTCAACATGGCTTCTGCGAAAAAAGGTCCTGCCTCACAAACCTAATTACGTCACTCGAACATTGGTCAAAGGCCATGAATGAAGGACATCCAGTAGCTGCTATTTACTTAGACTTCAACAAGGTGTTAAATTTCGTCCCACATAAGCGCCTCCTTCAAAAGTTGTCAGGAGTAGGGATAAGAGAAAATCTTCTGAGCTGGATTGAAGACTTCCTAAACGGTCGTAGACAAAAATTCACTGCTCGGAATGAGCACCTGTTAAAAGTGGAGTCCCACAGGGGTTCGATCTTGGGCCTCTCCTATTAATTATCTATGTAAATGACCTAGTACGGGAAGTGAAATCGGACATAGCGCTCTTTGCAGACGATCTTAAACTTTGGAGAGCGAAATAAGATGAAGATGACGTCAAGATACTACAAGAGGACGTAGAGGATTTTCACGCATGGAGCAAGAAATGGTGCATGAAATTCAATGTCGGAAATGTGCAGTAATGCACGTAGTATCAGCGAGAAGCAGAAAAAATGCACCCACACGACAGTATCTCCTGGACAATCAACCAGTTAAAACCGTTGATTTGCAAGAAGATCTCGGTTTACTCATTGGAGACGATCTGACCGTCACCACGCAGTGTTCTAAAGTCGCTGCGGGGGCAATGTCAGCCATGAGTGCGATACGCACAACGTTTATTCACTTGAATATGGATGTCTTTGGCTAAGTATATGGGACATTTGTGCGGCCGCACTCGGAATATGTGGTACAGGATATAGATACCCTTGAAGGTCTACAACAGCGTGCTACAAAGCCGGTTCAAGACCTCAAAAATTTTACGCACGAGTAGCGCCTGACGGCCTTGAACCTCTCTCCCCTCCATTACAGGCAGGACAGAGGTGACTTCATAGCAACGTTTCAGTTGCTAAGAGAACTTGACCTGGATGTCGACTGTGGAACTCTTTTTTGAAATGTCACCAAAGACTAATCTCAGGCGACACGAGTGCCAGCTTAAAAAAGAACTGCGCCGCACAAATCAACGCTCCTCCTTTTTCTCACAGAGGGTCGTTCGCCAATGGAAATCTTAGCCGGAGTATGTTGTTAATTCCGCTACCGTGAGTGTGATCAAGAGACAACTGGATACTCACCTGCTGAAAGGCAACCCGAACTGCCGAAGCCTGATCAAACGGATTACTGAGATGACTATAAATATACTACTAACATGATTTCAATAGATCCCTTTTGTACGTCAAACTTGGGCCATATGGAAACTTTCATTCCGAATGCGGTGAACAAAGTTTTTCGTAATTATTTCGCGAATGCCATACCTCTTTCAATTTATGTCCAATTATTAGATTTATGAATTCTCCGTACTAAAACTGCAGGCAAAATTTTGCAATTTAACCATTTCCCCTTACATATGTACCATTGAAATGGAGTTTTCAGGGCTTCTGTCGTTTCCTCTAAATATACTGACTGATACAGAGAGTCTTAGTCACTGTCGCCAGCGTTAGGACGTAATATTTCGATTTACCTCAGTACTACCGAAACTCTCCTGGCATTGGGTCGGAATACTATAGCCTGACTACGCCAGGCAAACCCAGAAATTGTAGTTTTAGTCTTATTTCATTTTGTAATACATTACCTGACAGTTCTTTATAAAGGGACGCCGGTGGCAGTCATTGGCTGGACAGATTGAATAATGATGTCTGCAAAGACAGAAGAACTTGAAATAATAATTTCGGATCAATCAGGTTTACCTCGATCCATTTCACTGAGCAATCGCCAGCTCAGGCAGTTTTTAAACTGGCCGCGAAAGTCAATTGTAATATTTTTCTATCATATTCTAGTCAGGTCAGGTTGTTGAAACACCTTCTCCTTACATTTCTTTGTTTGTTCCTGACCGCGTTCACTTAAAAGTGAACACATAAACCGAGCAACAGCGATCTAAGCATAGTGACTACTGCTCCGATCCAAAATGTGACCAGTCAGAAGTTAAATTGTAGCCATCTGACGATAGAAAATACGTCGGAAACCGACACTTTACCCTTGTGTGTCTTCTTCAGTGATTCTCAGGTATAGACATACATAGGTGTATTCAAATTACTGTTGGCTAGACACCCATTCTGACCCAGCCTGTTCATTTATGCATCCTCTCCTATTTCTGAAGGTTTCATTCTCATGACCTACCGCCCAGATGGATCAGTCATCAAGGACCCAGAGGCAGTCAATATCGCCCAGAGGAGAGTACTGCCAGATCGTTTTCAGCCCTCTCTAGTGGTCTATTACAAGAATGCTGAGACGGCACGGGCGGGGTTGGCAGAGAAAGGCTAGTGACTGCTTTTTAACGTCCTTCTTTCTTTCTTTCTGAGTTCGCAAGTATTCCGATGTAGCTCCTGAAATACTTATACATGCTGATGTGGCGCTCACAGGGATTTAAGATTCAAACAAATGGACAAGATTACTTATTCGGATTTTAGTAACGGCAGATCACGGATTTCCATGATTAAGACTCCGCAAAGTGTGTTCGGAGAACTGTTTCTGGGGTAGGGGCGGGGTCGAAGAAGCTCCTTATGCTAAGGATAACTCCGGATTTTGAAGCAAATATAGGCGGAAAGCCTTTACACTCACCTGGAGGGAAAGTTGAATTGGTAAGACGGTGACTCGGTTGTTGGAATAAGAATTTCAGATTCACGGTCTAGTCAACCTGAGCTTATAGGTAAGTACAACATTTTAATATCAGTTTGAGGAAGTATTCAGTATTCATGGCTATTCTCAGCCGGGCAGCAGGCAGTGCAGTCCATCTGAACCTGCGGCCTCAAAGCCTGTTTGGTCGATGGGGATCTGTTGCGTTCAATTATCAGTTTTTTCAGAGCCGGAGATAAGAATTAACTAATGTCCTTAACGTCATGTAACATACAGTATGTGGGCTAACTAATGAAATGTCAACCGAAATTTCGTAATGCGTTCTCGTTTCGAAAAGATTGATTAAGTAGAGTTGTTAAACTAATTATCATGCAGCATAATTCTATAATGATCCAGTTACCTCAGGATGTCGGCTTTAGAATGAACGTATTTCCGACTGCATGCAAGAACTATGCTCTGCAAAAAATGACTACTTATGTAGCATGCGATTTCCTCATTTATTTTCGATGCCCTGGAAAATTCAATTACATTTCATAGATAACATGCATAAAAATATTCAGTCTTTTACCTACTCGGTAGAACATCACGGCTTTTGCAGATTTGATACTCGAAAGAAGGACATAATTCGGTTTCAAAAGAGTTTCTAATTGTGGGATTTTTTTAATACCTTGAAATGACCGTTCATAAAACGCCATGTATCTGCATTTACCAATGTGGCTTGTAAAGTTAACAATATTGCTTAAATCCACTGTTTGATTTTATGAACCCCATATGGTCTCCTCTTAATACCGTAGAGAAGTGCATGATTTTCTGTACAAGGAAAATATGCGGCTTGTGGTTTTGAAACCCTGAATGCAAGTGTAACAGCAGGTCGGGTTCAAAATTATTCGGGAATCACAAGTCTTTTGAAACCGAATTATACCCTTCTTTCGAGGATAAAATCTGTAAAAGGCGTGTGTTATACCGAGTAGGTAAAATACTGAATATTTTTATGCATGTTTTCTATGAAATGTAATTGAATTTTCCAGGGCATCGAAATCGCATGCTACATAAGTAGTCATTTTTTTGCAGGGCATAGTTCTTGCATGCAGTCGGAAATACGTTCATTCTGAAGCCGACATCCTGAGGTAACTGGAGCATTATAGAATTATGCTGCATGATTATTAGTTTTACAACTCTACTTAATTAACCTTTTCGAAACGAGAACGCATTACGAAATTTCGGTTGACATTTCATGAGTTAGTCCACCTAATGTAACGTCTTTGTAGGACGAGACACTGGTGTTCCGCTTCGTTCCTAAGCATGGCGACGACATATTCATCCGGAGAGTCCACTAAACAACAATGGAGCATTTGTTGGCCGAAATACAACTAAATCTGACTCATCTCAGGCGTAAAGACAGCAATCTGGGACAAATTTTACTTTTTGCGCCACCAATTAGTGGACAGAATTTAACTTACTAAATACCGAGGGTATTGACGCCATGCAGTTTGAAGGTTAAAACCAAATCGCTATTCAGGGCCTAGTGAGGTTTTGATTGTGGGGCCTTTCTACAAATGTTCATCACTAATCGCATTGATACAGCTTTTAAAGGGTATGCCCCGAAGCAAAACGATGTTGGCCCACACACTTACGATAGTTTAACCGTCGTGGCAGACGGTGTCCACCATGTGTTCCACTGCAAGGTGAGACCAGGCACGATGACTTGCAGAGCATCTACCGCATTCCCTCCTTCTCCCCCACCTGGGCCCGGTGTCGAGACATGGTCAAAAAGACCGGAGACAGGAGAAGGCTCAGGTGACCTGCGCGGCCGAACCCGCACCTAGACGTACCACCACACCCCGCCGTCCACAAAAAACACTTGACCAGAATTTTATAGAAAAACGAGAATGGGGGACGGTAGGAATCCCAATTGTCCCAGCGTGGCCCAACAACAGGACCTGCCACCGCACCCCGAACGCTGGCATTTCTAATGGGTGCGCATTCTTGATAACGCCTACCAGAATCCGATTCGTCCTTTGTGTTGGTCCAACGCACCCACCGCGTGGCCTGTTTCAGGTGGTACACACGACAGTTCGGCCGTTGTGACCGACGATGTCCATCGTGTGCTCCATAGCAGGATGTGAACAGGGGCGGCGACATGCGCGTAAGTTGGATTAAAGTACTAGGAGACTTTTACTGCATCTACCTCGCTCACTCATGATTCTCCGCCCAAACCCCGTGTCAAGACAAAGTCAAGAAGACCGGAGGTGGAGAGGACGCATGTGCTTGGCTCGGCAAAGACATGCAACTAGGCGTGCCGCCACACACACACACACACACACAGCCCATACGTCACTAGAACTACCGAACAGACTGATCGGCGTGATCATAACACAAGATTTCGCGGGCATCTCGCGTCAGTCACTCTCACAGGGCACATATGTTCACTATGCACGCTGAGAGTGACCGACATTTATTTAACTAACTTCGTAACGGAAACTAACTCCGTCTTCTGGTGTGAGGGTTTATGATATTATTTATTCACTGAAGTTCGTTTGCCGGAATAATGGTAATCGCTTTACCCTAGGCCTGTTGAAGCTTTGTATACTTAAAGTGCAGTATCAGTATCAATATCCAGTACTGCGCTATGGAGATACCTGCTGTTTGAAAATGACTTTTGCTAACTTACCTTCGCAAGAAGACTTATGAGTAAATCTCTCATTGTAGGGCCGTCCAAACTGGCCACTGATTTTGTGAACCAGTCTCCCACACGCCACGTTAAAATGTATTCCCGGGAGTACTACCTGGAACAGCCAAGCAAAAAGATTCTACGAGAAGAAAGAAAGTCCGCCAGATCATCTCCTGGCAGGCGGTTTCGTCGAGCGGCAGTGAGTTTTGCTCGATCTTGTTTTTAAAAGATTTCTCCCATTTATCAAGAGGTCATTACTCCAGAGCCTAATTTGCTTATTTATATTTTGTGTCGGCCGGTCCCCATATTTTGTGCATCTTAAAGCGGAATTTGAAGACTAAAACCGTATTTTTAATATCAAGGCGAACCTTTTAGCGAATGGTCACATATATACGTAAATCAATGTGACCTGTTCATTGCTGTCTATTCCATGCCGATATTAATGTCGTACCGGATCAAAGTGTCCACTTCTTATCGGAAATTCGGAAGAGTGACGGTCCAATAGTCGCCTGTAACTGGCAAATATTCTGAGTATCTGGAAGATCATCATATGATTGGTTTATTTTTCGCACATACACTGTTAACTGTCCCGAGGTTCGATAGACTTTTCCTCCCATCACCATTATGTCAAATTTGGATAAACTGTATATTTATGAGAATATGTGCTTTAATCGATGTTTACAAGTGCGATTAATGTCTCGGGTAATCTCCTATTTCCAAAAAATTGAAACTCCGAAATTAACTTGCTTTGGTGTTACTATGACCTTTTTCAAATACGATTCGTTGGTTTTATTTCTATAAACATAGTTAATGCAAGTTTATATAAGCCACATGGTAAAACCACGTTGCCAACGAAAGTCCAAATGAACATCTGACCACAGAATTTGTAATAAACAGAAGAAGTACTTACTATAGGCTGCCACGAAAAAGGCAATGCAGATTTACGGTGAGAGTGTCCGGAGGGCGAAGAAGCCGTAGGCCAAGATCGATTGCAAGCTTAGTGCGAAGTCTGTTGACACATTGAAGCAAAGGGGTCAGTTATTAAACCAAGCCAGTCATCTGCAAGACAGCTGAAAAGAGAGAGAGGGAAGATAGAAAGGAAAGTAAACAGACGGAAGAAAAACTTCATGATTTTTAAAAAAGTTTAAGATCTCAACACAGAGAATGTTTCTGAAACCGGATTCCAGGCGGGCTGATGGTCAAGTATGTCTACGTGAACAAAGGGGAACCCAACCTAAAAGAGGAGATGTTTCCAACATAAGTGTCACGTAAGTGATGGAAATTTTACATGCGAATTACAGACAGGCACTATGCTGAAGTGGTAAACTTTATGACTCTGATGTTGACGGGCACGAACAACTTCTTCATTCCTACATAAGCTATTTCTAACACCAGCATACGCTGTAGTAAACCATATTTACCGTTCGAATTTGGTTTGGTAAGGGTAGGGTAAAGGCCCCCAAGCATCTACGATATACAAATAATACCTACTATACTAGTTTGCGTAGGTTGTGTTTTATTCATTACTCCTCTAAACATGGAATTTGCTTTCGGACGTTGCATAACCTACCGTGACCTTAGTTCAACGAGTTGAGGAGCGGTCGTACCTCTTCGCTGGACTGTCGCAGACAGGCGCCTTTGGCTGATAGCTAATACTTGGGGGCCTTCAGCCTACCGTTGAAAAATTTCAGAAAGCATTGTGTCGATTAGGTCGTTCATCGTAGACCCTACTTCATATGGCTGAGAAGCGATCGTTTGCCTTCGCTCTTCCATCGTGGACGTTGCTCTCCACCTGACCATTACTTACGTTTTTGATTTCCATTATGGAAACCCAGTTGGTCAGATATCGTTGGCATAGCGTTCATTGACATTACAATACCGTACACTAAATTTCAGTGCGATTGGCTCCCTCACGTCTTTTCCTTTATTCCCATTGGTTGAGCCTTCCCTGGTTACCTGTCCCCATCTAAGCTATTGACTGGCGGTTCATTAGTTTATTCTTTGGACGCCATTTATTGTTAATGTTTTTATTGTACCGCTTCTTATTCGTTGCTATATTTCACTGTATTAAACGTTTTACGACACCAAATCAAATACCTTGCAAAATCAAATACCTTACATTTTACCTTAGACAAATTGCTGAAACGGAAAATGGCAGACTAGCGCTCGGGTTTAGAGGCATGGTTAGTCTTAGGGTTTGGGCTAGTGTGGGGGTTAGGATTAAGGATATGGTTAGCATTGTCCTCACTCTAACCCACACCGTAACCGTAGCCATAACACTAACCATAGCCCCTAACCCATAACCACTAACCCTAGCCACTAAACCCATCTCATAACCCCTAAAACTAACCCCAACCCCTAACCCTAACCCATTGTCTTACCCTAACCCCTAACACTAACCCCCAACCCCTAACCCAGACAACTCGAAGGTTAGAAAGAAACGGCAAACACAAAGTCAACGTAATTACGCCTACTCAAAGCAAATCAGTAGGTCAACGGTATTATGTTCCGTATGTATGGCTGCACAGTAATATCTTACCATCCACGGTTTTGACTGACAGCATAACTCGGTCCTCCTCGGAGTACAGAGCGTCAAGCTGCAGTACCTCCTTCTTATTGTGGCGTTTACGGCAATCTCGCACAGTCGTTATCCGAGCCGCCCCATGTTTTGTTGTGTAAGATCCCCTCTACCACCATTCCCGTACTACAGGCAGCTGGGGTTAGGTTGCTTCATGGACGGCTGAATAGTAAGATCTGACCCCATGGATTTTAGCCCACTGTGGCAGGTTTAACCCCGTCAGACTTTTTATGGAAAGGAATATGCAGTGAGACCGTCGGCCTCACCCACTCAACCCTATCCTGTGTAATGTAACCTCATGCGATTTATTCGTCTCTTTACCTACTAATAAAAAGAGCAAATGGAAGTTTGCCTCAACTTATACGATCATCGGATTTGAATGCCCGAGAAGCCGTACCATTCGCCCACTAGAGGTGAAGCTTCGAGTTGCACTCGAAAACCATTGTCCACGGAGCCTTTCTAGACGCATAATCTCTTCAGTACAGATTTAGCCGTGTCACTTTTACTCTTCCGACTAACTTTCCACTTTTCTGTTCAAATTCATAGCCAAGACGTAAGCTGTTCAAACGCTCCCAGCGTCCGCAGCCGGCCTACTGTCGTCTGCAGTCCATGGTAGTGAAGTTTGCGGACATAGGCTGGAACAAGTGGATAATTTCGCCAAGTCAGTACGACGCTGGTCTCTGCGCCGGCAAGTGCCGCTTCCCCCTGGGCCAGGAATTCTTCCCAACGAACCACGCTGTCGTGCAGAGCATCTGGCATCAAGTACACCGGCCGGACTCCCCGGCGCCGCGACCCTGCTGTGTTCCCCACGAGCTCGAGGCCCTGCCGATGCTCTACTTCGAGAGCGAAAACAACGTCGTCCTGCGTCGCTACGAGAACATGATTGTTAAGTCTTGTGGCTGCAAGTAAACCACACGACACCGTATATTAATACATACCCATACACACCTATATTCCCGCCCGAACGACTGTTGCCCAGAGGGCAGGGCCCAGTCGATTTCATGTCCTACATTGCCTTCCGGCTTGCATTCGTCCAGCAGTCTTGCTCTCGCCATCCCCATGATACTTTCTTCTGCTGTTTCTTTTTCTACAACTGTATTTCGCCTAAATCATGATGCTATTTTTCCGGCCTGGTGCTTGCCAACTATCAGAAGGATTGATTCTTCTTCCTTATCCTCCTCATCTGCCTTCTTTCTTTTCTTCTCGGCTTTTCGGTGATTACTGGAATCTAGTGAGATTGTTTGGATTAGAGGTAAAAGTGGCGAAGCAGGCTACACGAGTGAGCATTTTGAGGTGACCTGGTCCACCAAGAAACTGTGTTCAGAGTAGAGAACGACATGCTGAGTGAATTCCAGGTGTTCTAGACATGGAGCTGAGTACGGCCGCCCGATGGTGGCTAATATGCCAGAAACGACCATTCCGGCCTCCTTTATCTCTGTCGAAGCTCCCTTGGGCATGTATTTCTGGCCGCTATGCGGCCGCCCTCAAAGGCTCTAGATTGAGCCCCGAGACGCAGTCGGACGAGCAGGGCCCCCAACCTAACTGTTAAGAGCCCCTCCTACGGTGAGCTGAGCGTACCTCCCTGGACGATCGGTGTGAGTGGAATTTCGCCCTGTATAACAGGTAGTATCGTGGTTGATTTAGGTGTTATAGGGACAGATTTATGTTCGTATACGCGAGAAAGAATGAAAGCTAGATTTTTTGTTAAAAGTAAGAGAGGATAGAGAAACTGGTATAATAGAAGAGTAGGCGACAACTTTTGCATTTCCGAATTCTCAGTTGGTAGAGCACGGGAATAAGGAACCCACGTACTACAGGCAGCTTTGCGCTAAGTTCCAGGGGTACATATTTTCGTGTCCTCTCAAAACTAACCCTACTCCCCACAACCTCGAAAGTAACCCTTAACCTCCTAACACTAACCCTAAACCCAGCCCTCCCAGGAATTTAGGGCAAGGCCACATGGAATACGGGTGAGAGAGAAAGAGAGGGAGAGGAATTCGTTTTATTTTGAAAACATAAATTCAAAATTTTCAGCAAAAATGACTCTATTCACTATGGGCAGTAAATAAGTTAATAGAGTCAAAAAGTTTAACACACAAGGGACGATTATTATGGGAACAGTTCAAGCCGTAGCTTCTTTATTTCTATCTCTTCACACGTAAGATAGCGCGCCAGGAATGGCAATACAGAAGCTCGAAAAGCCGATGTGCGACAAGACATAAGTCGGAAGCTGCGACGCATCGGGCAGGAAGACTTCGCTGGAATAAGATCGGAATGCAAGGGATGGACAACGTCATCTAGAATTCGACCAGCAAATTGCTTGACCGTATTGAAAAGTCGTTGTAGGATAATATTGACTAAAAAAGATAAGAAACCCCAGCGGCAGAAGAGAGCAGTCGGAGGACCCGTTTTAAAATTAAAAGATATTTTTTGAGCAAAGCAGGAAAAATAAAAGGAGGGAAGTTTAGGATAAGAGGAAGAATGCAGACAACGATGAATCGTCAGACTTAGGGTTGGAACATAAACGACGAATGTAATAAATAAGTTTACGAACTTTAGTAAAAAGGGACTCAATATGGAGGGAAAACGAGAGATTTGAGGACAAAGTAGCGCCGAGGTACCTGAAAGATAATACCTCATTAGGAAGGATGTCAGTGGATTCAGGACTAGGAGAGGGCCGCAGTCGGAAAATACACTGAACCGATTTTTGGTTGTTCATGGGGAGACCATTTTCCTCCGACCATACTAGGACATGGTTTAGGTCATCCTTTAGAGACTGGAGGTATGTCTGACTTTTGAGAGGGTGTCCAACAATCACATCATTAGTATAATTAACCAAAGTACAGTCGTTAGGGGATCTTTGATCGTCGGTGTGGAGCGAGAAAAGGTGAGGGGATAGAATGGAACCTTGAGGAACTCCGCAGTCATTGGGAAAGACCATAGATTTCCGCTTGCCAGATTGGACAAACTGAGTGCCGGAAGTAAAATAATCGCTAAGCCAAGAGACGACCCAGCCTGGAGAGCCGCACGGGGATGTTTTGATAAGGAGAAGAGTGCGCGGGACGGTATTGGAGGCGGAGGAGCAGTCGAGAAAAGCGCATGCGTACTCGCGGCAACCCTTGTCTAATTCTTTTAGAGCAGAGTGGACCACAAGAGCAACAGCATCTAAAGTAGTGCGTTTGGCTTTGTATGCAAAAAAACTGGAAGAAAAAGGCTTTATAACATCTAGGGCAACTCTTTCAGCAGGCTTTAATAGTGCGGCTCCATGGGTGGTCCATGTTCTCGTGCCATCCGATAAGTTTTTGCACATCGTTCCTCACAATTAGCATTCTCCAGTTTCCCAGGTAATAAACTGTATGAAGGACCATTTAACACTTTGTCTAACAATCAAATTACCATCAATATCGATTCGGTTCTTAGGGCCGGGGTGGCTCTGATTGATGTCAAACTCTTAAGGGTCAAGCAATCAGTCGTGAAGTTGTAGCTAAGATAAGACCCGTCAATCCACCTTTTTCTTACGGCTTCCCTGCACTTTTTGACAAGTATCTAACACCGTAAACATCTGAGCTTTAAGAGGGCGTTCACATCCCAATCTTTCATTTGCGGAGAAGACCATGCATGTAATCATCCAAGGACTTTGATTAGTACATATTGTCGAAAATACGAGGTTTGCATATAAATTGCTAGATTACGATAACATTTAGCGTAAAAACTCTGAGTTTTTTTGGATATGACCATATTTTGTCGATGACTTTGTTCTCATTTGGCACCAGGTAAAGGGCTTGCCAAACTCTGAAATCTTCTCTCAAATAGAGCGCCCTTGAATCTCGAAAACGTGGCCTCCCAATACACAATCACCCACAACTCCTTTTTTATTCTCATCGTCGTGGACGTTGAGGTCCTGTCAGGCGTCTCGTGGGAACCAATCTACTGGACAGCTAATAAAGACACTGAAAAGCATTTAAATTCAAAAGAAAACTCTCCTAATGAAGAGGAATTCCCAAGAGGGACAGACGACGGGGGTAATTACAAAAATCTGGTTAATGTGCTAGTGTCCCACAATCAAAATAAATGTTACTGAAATAGAAGGAGTAGTACGTCATAAGATCCCCAAATTCTTAGCTCCCGGTCTAAAAGAAGTCCCCAATTCCATCACGCTAGCAGACCAGACCTGTTAGTGCCACTCTTCTGTGACTTGATATTCCAGATGTTAACTGATGGTTTTAGAATGCTCGATGCTAGACCTACTGGGCAGGATTCGTATGACCAGTCTCTCCGGCCTCAACAGCAATTAAGAAAATGCGAAACATTCGTTGTATGTCAGTTCTGCATTTGTTTGTCATGCTTACTGTTCTCCTCTCACATTGGCCTGGTCTGTCACTTACGGATCCATCTCACAGAGACTGACAAACCAGTGCCTGGAGCACCAACGTACTTCGTCGCATCCGCCCTCTCTGTCCGCACTACGAAAGTTCGACCGTCGTTGCCGATGATGTCCACCATGTGCTTCACAACAACGTAAAGCAGACACGGAGACTTTCGCATGATTTAGTTCATAGTGAATGTAGACTTGCACAGCAGCTACCGCACTATCTCCTCTTCTCCCACCCGGACCCGGTGTCAAGACATAGTCAAGAAGACCGGAGGCGGGGGAGAGCACAGGTGGATGGCATGGTCGAGCCCGCAGCTTGACGTTCTACTCCACACCCCTTGGTCCACACAGCAAATAACCAGGTTTTTGACCGACAACGACAACAACAGGGGTTAGAAGGACAAGGATGACTGGGCAGCCATGACCACCACCCGTATACCCACCGATAGCTAAAGCGCATCAACCGGCAGGGAATCAGGTGTCAGGGAACTGGCAGCGCATACTAGGCTGCAAGGGCCATGGTTTGCTGATACTGACATAGCACACGCTTTCAGACCTCTTGTCCGCACTACACCCACACAGTCACTCACCGCATTGGCCTATCAGGACACATGCGCATTCATGAAAACCTGCAGTAGACAACCGCCGGCTGCACCTCACAATCATACCCTCCGTACCTGCATCTCCACCACACATCAACGTCATCCACCACGACACTACACAAGGACTCAATTGCCACCTACCAGACAGGTAGGACGTGCGCTTTTCGGCTCCTTCTCCATGTGGCTCCTCTGCTGCAGGTGTGATCTGAGTCCGAGACTATCGCGGTGCACCAAGCGGCGTGTCTTGGAAGGCTGCCGACTGACGCCTCAGCTCAGTCCACGCAGTCTGCCCAGTTGTGTGTGTGCTGCGTGTTGAGTGGCGGAATGGGTGGATGAGAACCCGGCTTCATAACGTGACTTCTGGCACTCTCACGCATGTGTGGAGTGGGTGTGTATTTGGGTAGTGCCTCTCAGTCGGCGACTCACTGATTACACTGTTAACTCGGGCTCAGCGCAGGGCTGTGTGTCACCCTTATGGGCCATAAGGTTTGTGAGCGTCTATGATCAAAAAACTTGACCCTCGCAGCCCGGGGAGTGCTGGCAGTGCTCTGGCATATGGTCCGCTGCCGGTAAATGCGCTTGCGTTCTCCCTGGGTGTACAGGTGGTGTGTATGACTGCCCAGTCATCCGCGTCCTTCTGACACGTTGTGGTGCTGTTTTTGTTGGTTAAAACCCTGTTCAGTAGTTTGTTGGGGACCAGGGGATGTGGTGGCACGCCTAGATGCGGGTCCGGTCGTGCCAGCCACCTGCTCCTTATCCCGCCTCCGGTATTCGTGACTATGTCTTGATATCGGGTGCAGGAGAGGGAGGAGGAGGGGGTGCGGTAGATGCTGCGCAAGTCTACTCTCACTATAAACAAATTCACGCTCAAGTCAACCGGTCTGCTTCATCTTGCTGTGGAGCGCACGGTGGACATCGTCCGTTGCGACGGTCGAACTGTGAATTGTAGAGTGGCTCTCTGGGCTTAGTAAATCGACGTCTTCGGGGACGGGTATGGGCGCGGCTGTTGCAACGAGTGTTTTTTGTAGAGAGGGAAAAACACCATTCCTGGCGACTAACACGTCCTTGACGAAAAATGCACAGGCATGTTCGGATTTAGTCGACGAGTAGCCGAAGAACTGTCTATAGATTCGTTTAATAAATAAAGTTATCTTCGTTGTTAGGTTACTAAAAGCAGATGTGGAAAACCGACAAAGAGAGCAACCTTTATTAAAGACTCTGCCGAATGATTAGGGAACACGCAGAAATCTCCTTTTTGGAATCCGGGAATGGAGGGAAAATCAGCCTGATTATAATGAATGGCAAAACCTGTCAGAATTAGATTTTGCGGCTGGACACTTTGGAATGATTGTTTCAAAATAAAGCGTACTTCTTTATCTCTCAGATTGATGCTCCCAGTTTCATTACAAACACGTTTTTCCCAACTGTCACTGAACCAACTTGACTTTTCAAACAAAACAATCATGTGGCATGGGCAATCCATATCTTTTGAACTGGAGCGTGCGGTGGATAAGGGATTGGGGTAAAAGGACCTTTTGAGATGGAAACAGTAAGAGATTCTCAGTAGTTTGGGACAAAAAAGATAAAGGAATATATTTTGCTCATAGGATCAATTGTCCTCTTTCCAGGAACAAATAACAATGTTTTGCGGTACAAAAATTCAAAAAGTTGCTAAGATAAGCGTTAGTTAATTCGCGAAGTCTAAACTGTGTCAGCGGGTCATGTGAGCCAGAAAGAGGTAGTCATAGTTCTTTAAAAAATACTACTAGCTTTGAGATAGAATGTGAAAACAGTAACCACTCAGTCACTCAGTTCTCGGTAGTATCATGTCCGCCGTGGACGCGTGAGTTCTCGTGTTTTAGATTTCCTACTTTATCCATCCGCAACTTTGGCGCCATAATTTCGCACCTTATCGTAATGCTATTTCGCAGTTGTTGACTTCGCTCCGGCAAAAATTATCACCGTTTCGTCGCAACTTGAGTTTAAGTTTGTAATAGCAAGTTAACAACCAATTTTCGGTCCCACGAAATTGTATGTGTACCACCTAATTGCTTCTAGATGTTCTGCCAGTGTTATCAAAAATGATTGCCGTTTTTACTCGACCAACCAAGCTCCTAACCGTCTCAAGAAACTGACATTACCCGATGTTAAGGCTGACCCCCTGCTGCCATTGTACTTGTATATGGCAATCATCCATTGACGCCAATTTGTTAATCTGCGGCTATTTATTATTTTCTGACTTGCCAGCGGTTGGTTAATATATCAGCTTGTCGTCACGAATGTCGTCAGTGGCATGCCGCACACGGGCTACCGGCCTTCAAGTAAGGGGACCTTCCTAGCGGAGTAGACTGCAGGGTACCTGGGACTCCAACACTAATTTTGCGGCCTGAGCCAGTCTGATGCCTAGTTATGTGCCAGTACGTGAGCACTTAGTCCTTAGTACCGTGCTATAACGGTCGGCGTTTTCTTATCCCTCGTGGCCCGGTGGATAGAGGCGTGGACTTCTAAACCAACAGGTCGCGAGTTCGAGGCTCGGGTGTTCCACACTTCGGGCTTGGGTATGGCCGGCTGACGACGGCTAATAAGCCAGAAATGGCCATTCCAGTCTCTATTGTCTTTGTCGGTAATTGCATTCTAACTGAGTAGTCCCGAAGCCAGCCGAGTGTGAGGGCGTACATTTCCTGCAACCGTCTCGACCGGCGGGCTAAACCAGGTGAGGGAGCCCTGTGCGCTGTGCCGCGTGCACAGGGTTTGCGGATTCCGCTGGATTGAAGGTCGGATGGAACCTTGCGTCGGCACCGTCGTGACGTGGTTCGTCTCTGCACGCCGCTGGACAGCCGGTGATGGGATGGACCTCCACATCGACATCGCCTTGACGCGCCCACCTACGCCGTCGGAGACCGCGGCTTACGGCGAATTCGAGTCGCTCTCCACTACAACCTGAAGTCGTGGTCCCAATGTGGAGTTCGGCCGTGCCACAACGGCACATGACAGCCCTATTCAGGGATGGCACTGCCAGCCCCCACGAGGGGAAGGGCCTATAAAAGGTGGCCTAAACATTGCTGGGTACCACGCCGTCTCCAGGCTAGCCAGGGCCGCAGACGTCTAATCATGGTCGAAACAATCAAAATCGAATCAACAACAATACCAATAACAACAACAACAACCACAACCATACTCATTCTCCTCAACCTACCTCTTCTTCCTCTTCCTCTGCCTATTCTTCTCCTTCGTCACTTTCTTCTCCATCTTCTTCCCGTCGCCCCACTCGCTGTCACCAGACTGGCAGGGTGAGCCCGCTTACTCTGGCAGCCTGGAATGTTCGTTCCCTTTTAGACAATCCGAGGAGCAACCGAGCGGAACGGAGGACGGCGCTAGTGGCACGAGAACTGGCGCGCTACAAGGTGGACATCGCCGTACTCAGCGAGACCCGATTCTCCGAACAAGGCCAACTGGAGGAGGTCGGTGCCGGCTACACCTTCTTCTGGAGCGGTCGACCCAGGGCAGAGCTACGGGACGCGGGTGTCGCCTTCGCCATTCGGAACGACATCGTGGGACGACTGCCCTGTTTACCGCAAGGCATCAGCGATCGCCTGATGAGCCTCCGCCTGCCTCTCTGGGGAGGCAAATTCGCCACCATTATCAGCGCCTACGCTCCGACGATGACCAACCCCGACGCCGTCAGAGACAAATTCTACGAGGACCTGCACGCCCTCTTGGCGACTGTGTCGAAGGCGGACAAGTTGATTGTCCTTGGTGACTTCAACGCCCGCGTCGGCACAGACCATACTGCCTGGAGAGAAGTTCTGGGTCCGCACGGTCTCCGCGGCTCAAACGACAATGGTCTGCTGCTTCTCCGCACCTGCGCAGAACACCGCCTCATCCTGACGAACACCTTCTTCTGTCTGCCGGAGCGAGAGAAGGCCACCAGGAGGCATCCTCGATCGCGTCAGTGGCACCTGCTGGACTATGTCCTCGTCCGGAGGCGAGATCAGCGGGACGTGCTGGTGACGAAGGCGATCGCGGGTGCTGACGGGTGGACCGACCATCGCCTCGTCATCTCGAAGATGCGTATTCGCCTACAGCCTCGCAGGAGACCACATCGTAAGCGACCCCCAGGTAAGCTGGATGTTGACTTGTTGTCTTTACCCGATCACCATCTTCATTTCATCAATGAGCTAGCTCAAAGGCTAGACAACCTTCCTATCGCTGCCGACGTTGCCGCTGCCGAGAACGCCTCCGTGGAGAACCGCTGGTGTCAACTGCGAGACACGGTCCAGTCGACGGCGCTCGCCGTCCTCGGTCGCGCTCCCCGCCAACACCAGGATTGGTTCGACGACAACGACGCCGCCATCAGAAATCTGCTAGCTGAGAAGAACCGCCTACACAAAGTCTACGTAGATCACCCCACTGATGCCACCAAAGCTGCCTTCTACCGCAGCCGCCGCCAACTTCAGCAACGACGCCTGGACCGCTCGCAAAGCTGAGGAGATCCAAGGGTACGCGGACCGCAACGAATGGAAGAACTTCTTCTCTGCGATCACAGCTGTCTACGGTCCGCCGACGAAGGGCACTGCTCCTCTCCTCAGCGCCGACGGCAACACTCTCCTGACTGAGAAGACGCAAATCCTGCAGCGATGGGCCGAGCACTTCCGAGGCGTCCTCAACCGCCCCTCCGTCATCTCCGACGCCGCCATCGAGCGTTTGCCGCAAGTGGAGGCCAACGTGGACCTCGACCTCCCGCCATCTCTCCAGGAGACCATCAGGGCCGTGCAGCAGCTCTCCAGCGGGACAGCACCCGGATCGGACGCAATCCCGGCTGAGGTCTACAAGCACGGAGGTCCACCTGACTGCGCTCTTCCAAGAGATGTGGCGTCAAGGTGAAGTCCCGCAAGATTTCAAAGACGCAACCATCGGGCATCTCTACAAGCGCAAAGGGAATCGCCAAGTCTGCGACAATCACCGCGGCATCTCCCTGCTGAACATCGCCGGGAAGATCTTCGCCCGCATCCTTCTCAACCGCCTCAATAACCATCTGGAACAGGGCCTTCTGCCAGAAAGCCAATGCAGCTTCCGTCATCATCGTGGGACCACGGATGTGATCTTCGCCGCCCGTTAACTTCAGGAGAAGTGTCAGGGGATGCGGACCCACCTGTACTCTACCTTCGTGGACCTGACGAAAGCCTTCGACACGGTGAATCGTGAAGGACTGTGGAAGATCATGTAGAAATTCGGCTGTCCGGAGCGATTCACTCAGATGGTACGTCAGCTGCACGACGGTATGATGGCGCGAGTCACGGATAACGGAGCTGTCTCAGAGGCATTCGCAGTGACCAATGGAGTGAAGCAGGGCTGCGTACTGGCGCCTAACCTCTTCAGTCTTATGTTCTCTGCCATGCTCATGGACGCCTACCGCGACGAACGCCCCGGGATCCGCATCGCCTACAGGACGGACGGTCACCTGCTGAATCAACGGCGTATGCACTTCCAATCGCGCGTATCCACAACCACCGTCCACGAACTTCTCTTCGCTGACGACTGCGCCCTGAACACCACCTCGGAAGAGGAGATGCAACGGAGCATGGACCTGTTCTCCGCCGCCTGCGAGAACTTCGGTCTGTTCATTAACACGCAGAAGACGATGGTGATGCACCAACCGGTATTCAGCTGAGCGCGAAGCTGAAGATGTACAAGGCCGTCATCCTGCCGACACTACTGTGTGGAGCGGAGACTTGGACGGTGTACGCAAAGCAGGCACGTCGTCTGAACCACTTCCACCTCAGTTGTCTTCGTCGCATCCTGAGGCTGAAGTGGCAGGATCGAATCCCCGACAGTGATGTGCTGATACGGACGGGAATCCTCAGCATCTACGTCATACTGAGGCAAATTCAGCTGCGCTGGAGCGGCTACCTGGTGCGCATGGACGACGAGCGACTACCCAAACGACTCTTCTGCGGAGACGTCGCGACGGGTTCTCGCCGTCAAGGAGGCCAGATTCGCCGTTACAATGATACCCTGAAGTCCCCCCTGAAATGCCTGCAAATCAACCCCACCAACTGGGAGGAGCTCGCACTCGATCGACCGACCTAGAGGAGGACAGTGAAGACAGGCGCTGCTATATACAAAGCCAACCGCATCGCTGCCGCCAAAGCGAAACGTGAAGCCCGCAAATCACAACTTCGCCCAGTAAGCAACGCCGCCGCACAACCGCTTCCAATGTGTCCTCGATGTCAACGGACATTCCGGGCTCGAATCGGACTTGTTGGACATCTTCGGATTAACTGCGCCTCTCGAACGGCACCAACCATCGTCCCCCCGCCTGCCTCTTCCTCCTCCTCTCCGCCGCCAACTAACCCCGACAATTCTTCTGACCCACAACTTCCATAATCCTTTTCCTACTCCTCCTCCTCCTCCTCCTCCTCCTCGCCCACTGCTCTAACGGCGGCCGCTCAGGCGACTGTCCCGCGCACAACAACCGACATTACCACCACCTCCCCTGACTCCAGGGATGAGGATCAGGACTACGCCTGCCCTCACTGCGACCGTACCTTCACCTCACACATCGGCCTGGTCGGTCACTTGCGAATCCATCGCACAGAGACTGGCGAACCAGTGCCTGGAGCACCCACCTACACCCACCAAGCTCGTCTCAACTGCCCACACTGCCCTCGCACTTTCAGGCATCGCATAGGCCTATTCGGCCACATGCGCATCCACGACGACCTGCGGTAGACAACCGCCGATCATACCACACATTCACTCACTCCCTACCTCCTCCTCCACCACCACCATCACCCCACCAGAAATCAACACTCACACACCTCATGCGCCCAACTGCCACCTCCCACGCAAGTGGGAAGTCCGCATCTCGACTCGGTCCCCATGCGGCTTCGGCTGCACGGGTGACTTGAGTCCGAGACTATCCCGGCACGTCAAGCGTCGTGGATAGGAAGGTTGCTGATTGACGCCCGCTCTCGGTTCACGCAGTTCGTCGCGTTGTGTGTGTGTGTGTGTGTGTGTGGAGTGGCGGACTGGTGGGCTGGTGGGCTGGGAACGGGCTGAAACAGCACCTTCCACGGCACTCTCACGCAAGTGAGAGACACGCCGTTCAACCCCGTTGTGTGAAATCGTGGTGTTGTGTGCATGGGGGGCCAGGTCGTGCCGTGGCGCGCGCAGTCATGGTCATTCGACTATGACAGCCACCGCGCCCATTCCCCACTCCAGTCTGCTGACCGGCTCGGACAGCGGCTGGGGTGTGGGAGTGAGAAGGGAGAGTGAGGTCGACGACTCAGCGCATTTTCCTCACTATAAACAATCTGACGCGCTTGAAGCTATCACGGTGCGCTAAAAGCCGTGGCTTGGAAGGTTGCCAACTGCCGGGGTACCTTGGAACTCCTCGTTAACTGGAGGCGGTCTGAGAGTCAGGCTGCAATGGCACCTTTTTAATGTGACCTTCATGGCAGTCCCACCACAGTGTGGGATCCGAGCCAGGCGTTGGCGGCATGCCCAGGTGCGGCTTCGGCCGTGCCAGCCTCCAAATCTCTCTTGTGTTGGTTGAAATCCTGGTTATTTGTAGTGTGGACCAGGGGGTGTGGTGGAACGCCAAGGTGAGGATCCGTCCGAGCCATCCACCTGCGGCCTCTCTTGTCTCCGGCCTTCTTGACTCTGTCTTGACACCGGGCTCGGTCGAGGGAGGAGGAGATAGTGTAGGTAGATGCTACGCAAGTCTACCGGCACTATAAACCCCTGCGTAAGTTACCGTCCCTGCTCCCATTGCTGCTGTAACTGTGGGGCACACGGTGGACATAATCGAAAACGATGGTCGAACTGTCAGCCAGTCTATTCTATTGCGGGGCAGAAATGAACATTTCTGCTTTGACTTGGAGCTGAAGTTCTACAATCCGACAGTTCGACCGTCGTTGCCGACGATGTCCACCGTGTGCGCCATAGGAGTGTGAGAGCAGGGATGGTGACTTGCGCGTGAATTCGTTTGTAGTGATAGTAGACCTAAACAACATCTATCGCACTCTCTCTCTATCTCTCCTCTTCCTTCCTCTCCCCTACCCCTGGATCCGGTGTCATGACCATATCAAGAAGACTGGAGGCAGGAAACGACGCAGGTGGCTGGTACGGCGAAGACCTCCCCCCCCCCTCTGACGTACCACCACGCCCTCTGGTTCATAACGGATGCTTACCAGGATTTTATACCACAAATAATGGCGCGGCGGCAAGCATGGCGTGCGCGTGCGACCCGGTGTGCCACAACAACTCCCCAGTGTTGGCCCTTGTTATATGGTGCGCATTCCCAATAACGCCTGCCGGACTCTGGTCTAGTCCCTGTTTTGGTCCAGGACGTCAACCGCGTGGCTCATTTAAGGGCGCACTGGACGATGGCAGCTAAAAAACCACCGCTGTGGCAACCTATTTGGTCTACAGTTCGTGCTAGTGGCTGCAGGAGGGCCAAGAAGCAGTAATCAAGAAAGGCCCACCGACAATGACGGGGACACTGGAATGGCTATTTCTGGCTTATTTGCTGTCCTAAATAGCAGTAACTTAATCCGGAGCACTGGTGGAACTAATTAGGCCGACGACGTCATGTTTGAGGGCACCTGCGGCTCGAATCCGCGTTCTTTGGGCATTAAGAGTTAGCATGTCCAACGATGTAACCATTGCGTCATAGGTTTTTTGTCCCGTCGATATCGATGGGGAATACTAACTGTGTTGGAAGGTCGTTCATTGATCGGGTGAGAAGGCCTGATCGTCCGTTGTGCTTCGAGGTTCGAACTAGAGCCCCACAGGCACTCGCACTGCGACTAGTAAAATACCCAGAAGGAGATTACCGACGAAGATAAGGGAGACTTGGATGACAAAAAACTGGTCAGCGGAGGAAAACAAACCCCAACCGCATGTAATACGGCACCGGTGGTAATATAGGTTTTTACAGGTGGGGCCGGGGAACGCACAGGAGACGAGGTCAAACAATTGTATGCAAAAGAAAAGCCATTGGGAATGCGCGGCTGTACTTTGAGTGGTTGAGAAAAAGTTGTCCTAACCCCTAACCTTAACTCCTGACCTTAACCCCTAACAGTATTGTGTCCACCAGGTGCGGCTACATAACCACATCTTACCCAAAACTTCCTAACCGTGTCATTTTCTGAAACTCTAAATATGCTAAGGCTGACAGTGAAGGCGGGCGGCCATTAAGATGTTTAAACGTCGAGTATCCGAAACTTTGAGGAATGGATAGAGAAAGCCAGCAGACTTCAGGAAGCTTATGGTCACGCGCGAATGATTGATGTTAAAGACTACGCCATGGGCTGCCTCCGAGAAAACACATAAAAACCCGATATGTCCTCCGATGGGAAACCGACTGTTGGGAGCGCCTACACTCCCAAAAACAAGAGCCAGCCAATCACGGGAGGTCACGTGCGTTTTCTCCACTGCGCTGTCATCTTACTCGTGGCGCCTCTCCATTGGCTTTTCCTCTCGGGCCTGATCGATCAGCATATTCGAATTATCGACCGGCTCGTCTCGAATGTTCTTCCCGAAGGGCATTGGGCCGAACGCCGGCGAAGCACCGTAAGGCGTTATAACTACGCGTTACTTCCAGTTCATTTTGACTTGCATTTTCATAATACACAGTTTCGTGGGCGGTCGCGTTCTCCTTCTCTGCCGCGTTGGTATTGGGGACAAGAGTCAAGTGCGCATACGCTCCACAGGATTTCACGTACCAGGCGGGTCATAACCCCGACAAATGCAGTCAACGGGTAAATGATATTCTTCTCCTACCCCAACAGAGAAAGATGAGCAGGATATAACAACTGTTATGTAAATGATTACTTTACCTAGAGATTTGAAAACCATCCCGGACATCAGGGAGGATCTCACTTAAGATCGACCGGCCTGGAAAACAGCAGTGAAGATTGAAGCGGCAATTTACGGAAACAAATGTTTATGTTGACCCAACTGTGAAAAACTCGGCGCCTCGGTGGGATTCGAACCCACGCAGTAAGGGGAAGGCTTTAGTGTAGCCAACGCTCTAACCACTTGAGCTACGAGGCCCCGCCGGACGACGCGAGTTTAATCACATCTGTGTCAAGTACTATAGCCTTCCCCTTACTGCGTGGGTTCCAATCCAACCGAGGCGCCGAGTTTTTCACAGTTGGGCCAATATGAATAGATATTATTTGCATACGAACTGGTAAAAGCCATTTTATTGTCCACGTCGTCCCCTATTCTGGTCGTCTAGGAGCTATTTGTCTCCAACACAAGTAAAGTGGCTACTTTTTCCTAAGCCGACAACAAATTTATCGCTCCTACACAAGTCAGAAGATCGGCCCGAAAGTCGCAAGCACCGCGGACCCTCGACCGCAACACCAGCAGTTCTAATGTGTACACGCTGTCGCCGGACATGCCGCGTGCGTCAGACAGCTTCAGATGCGAAGCATTTACAAAACAACAACTCCACCTGCTGCCTCCGCAAACGCCTCTACCGTCACGTCCTTCCTCAACCACCTAGAAGCTCACGACGACAGGGATCAGCACCATCGGTGAGCAAAATCCCGAGCCGACGACGACTGCCACCCCTTATTTCCCACAGTCATTATTTCTCTACCCGAACTTTGTCTCCGTGATGCTGAGGTCTGTCAAAGTTGGGGTTACAACCCTTAGGCTTGCGATATGTGGTGATCTTTACCAGCACTTTGAAAGCAATCAATTACAAAACTTGAACTGAAGTGCACTCCAACATGACTGCTGGCAACTAAAAACGGCAACATTGCAGCCGTGCATTACTAGTTCATACAAACGTCATTTCGCATAGTGTATGACCAGGCATGTGATACACTATGCATAGTGTATGACAAGGTATGTGATTACCCCGGGTGTAGGGGTGTCAGCGGTAGGTTCACGTAATGGTCGTGGTGGTCGCTCACTTGCCTGCATGTGAGACTGCGCCTAGTGTCCACTTGCTGACACTAAACTCACACCTGTGGCTCCACTTAGCTGGACTCTGCTCAGCGGCCACACCCCGGGCAACCGTCTCGGCCGGCGGGCTAAACCAGATGAGGGGGCCCTGTGCGCTGTGCCGTGTGCACAGGGTTTGCGGATTCAGCTGGATGGAAGGTCGGATGGAACCTTACGTCGGCACCGTCGTGACGTGGTTCGTCTCTGCACGCCGCTGGACAGCCGGTGACGGGATGGATCTCCACATCTACATTGCCTTGACGCGCCCACCTACGCCGTCGGAGACCGCGGCTTACGGCGAATTCGAGTCGCTCTCCACTACAACCCGAAGTCGTGGTCCCGAAGTGGAGTTCGGCCGTGCCACAACGGCACATGACGGCCCTATTCAGGGATGGCACTGCCAGCCCCACGAGGGGAAGGGCCTAGAAAAGGTGGCCTAAACATTGCTGGGTACCACACCGTCTCCAGGCTAGCCAGGGCCGCAGACGTCTAATCATGGTCGAAACAATCAAAATCGAATCAACAACAATACCAATAACAACAACAACAACAACCATACTCATTCTCCTCATCCTACCTCTTCTTCTTCTTCCTCTGCCTATTCTTCTGCCTATTCTTCTCCTTCGTCACCTTCTTCTCCATCTCCTTCCCGTCGCCCCACTCGTTGTCACCAGACTGGCAGGGTGAGCCCGCTCACTCTGGCAGCCTGGAATGTTCGCTCCCTTTTAGACAATCCGAGGAGCAACCGACCGGAACGGAGGACGGCGCTAGTGGCACGAGAACTGGCGTGCTACAAGGTGGACATCGCCGCACTCAGCGAGACCCGATTCTCCGAACAAGGCCAACTGGATGAGGTGGGTGCCGGCTACACCTTCTTCTGGAGCGGTCGACCCAGGGCAGAGCGAGGGGACGCGGGTGTCGCCTTCGCCATTCGGAACGACATAGTGGGACGACTGCCCTGTTTGCCGCAGGGCATCAACGATCGCCTGATGAGCCTCCGCCTGCCTCTCTGGGGAGGCAAATTCGCCACCATCATCAGCGCCTACGCTCCGACGATGACCAACCCCGACGCCGTCAGAGACAAATTCTACGAGGACCTGCACGCCCTCTTGGCGACTGTGTCGAAGGCGGACAAGCTGATTGTCCTTGGTGACTTCAACGCCCGCGTCGGCACAGACCATACTGCCTGGAGAGGAGTGTTGGGTCCCCACGGTCTCCTCGGCTCAAACGACAATGGTCTGCTGCTTCTCCGCACCTGCGCAGAACACCGCCTCATCCTGACGAACACCTTCTTCTGTCTGCCGGAGCGAGAGAAGGCCACCTGGAGGCATCCTCGGTCGCACCTGCTGGACTATGTCCTCGTCCG
>CACRXP010000228.1:256501-273020 GCA_902702965.1 Spirometra erinaceieuropaei
CCACTGCTCCAACGGCGGCCGCTCAGGCGACTGTCCCGCGCACAACAACCGACACTACCACCACCTCCCCCGACTCCAGGGATGAGGATCAGGACTACGCCTGCCCTCACTGCGACCGTACCTTCACCTCACACATCGGCCTGGTCGGTCACTTGCGAATCCATCGCACAGAGGCTGGCGAACCAGTGCGTGAAGCACCAACCTACACCCACCGCACTCGCCTCCACTGCCCACACTGCCCCCGCACCTTCAGGCATCGCATGGGCCTTTTCGGCCACATGCGCATCCACGAGAGCGGCCTTGACCGCACTCCCGACACACCCACCACATCCAACACATCCACCGTGCACACCCCCACCCTCGTTCCATCCGTCCGCGCCACAACCACCACCGCCTCCTCTGTAGCTGACACTGACACCGTCGACTTCTCATGCCCACACTGTCCACGCACATTCACCTCACGCATCGGCCTGGTCGGTCACTTGCGAATCCATCGCACAGAGACTGGCGACCCAGTGCCTGGAGCACCCACCTATACCCACCAAGCTCGTCTCAACTGCCCACACTGTCCTCGCACTTTCAGGCATCGCATGGGCCTATTCGGCCACATGCGCATCCACGACGACCTGCGGTAGACAACCGCCGACCATACCACACACTCACTCACTCCCTACCTCCTCCACCACCACCATCACCCCACCAGAAATCAACACTTACACATCAACACGCACCCAACTGCCACCTCCCACGCAAGTGGGAAGTCCGCATCTTGACTCGGACCCCATGCGGCTTCGGCTGCACGGGTGACTTGAGTCCGAGACTATCCCGACACGTCAAGCGTCGTGGATAGGAAGGTTGCTGATTGACGCCCGCTCTCGGTTCACGCAGTTCGTCCCGTTGTGCGTGTGTGTTGTGTGGAGTGGCGGACTGGTGGGCTGGGAACGGGCTGAAACAGCACCTTCCACGGCACTCTCACGCAAGTAAGAGACACGCCGTTCAACTCCCGTTGTGTGAAATCCTGGTGTTGTGTGCATGGGGGGCCAGGTCGTGCCGTGGCGCGCGCAGTCATGGTCATTCGACCATGACAGCCACCGCGCCCATTTCCCACTCCAGTCTGCTGACCGGCTCGGACAGCGGCTGAGGTGTGGGAGTCGGAAGGGACAGTGAGGTCGACGACTCAGCGCACTTTCTCCTCACTATAAACAATCTGACGCGCTTGAAGCTATCACGGTGTGCTAAAAGCCGTGGCTTGGAAGGTTGCCAACTGACGGGGTAACTTGGACCTCCTGCTTGACCGTTGGCGGTCTGAGAGTCAGGCTGCAATGGCTCCTTTTTAATGCGGCCTTTATGGCACTCCCATCACAGTGTGGGATCCGAGCCAGGTGTTGGCGCACGCCCATGTGCGGCTTCGGCCGTGCCAACCTCCAAATCTCTCTTGCGTTGGTTGAAATCCTGGTTATTTGTTGTGTGGACCAGGGGGTGTGGTGGGACGCCAAGGTGAGGATCCGTCCGAGCCATCCACCTGCGGCCTCCCTCGTCTCCGGTCTTCTGGACTCTGTCTTGAAACCGGGCTTGGGCGAGGGAGGAGGAGAGAGTGCAGGTAGATGCTACGCAAGTCTACCGGCACTATAAACCCCTGCGTAAGTTACCGTCCCTGCTCCCATTGATGCTGTAACTGTGGGGCACACGGTGGACATCATCGAAAACGATGTTCGAACTGTCATGTGATTACCCGCTCATCATCAGGGCCCGTTCGGCGGAGTCAGTCCGCTATCGTAATAGGCGTCGGCGACCTCAATGACGCACACACGCATGCATCGATTGCGCGCGCTGTCTGAAGTCAGCTCATTTGGTCGGCATTCTGTTCTAGCCTCTAAGATGCCCCTGTTTTCGCGTCCAGTTGTCAGCAATGTAGCAAGGACTACGTGGAAAAACACACGCATCGATTGCACACGCCACTTCCAGCGCCTTCCACAGAGCCAGCACCTTCGGCAGCACTTTGAACAGGCCAGTGGGCAGAAACGCTCACACTGCATGGGTTTTGCGTTGCATATCCGACGCGTCGGCCGAAAGTGTTCACAAGCTGCTTAGACGTCGCGCGATCTGATAAGGAAACTTGACGCACAGAGAAGGTCGTGGAGTGCGTGAGATTTAAACGTCGATTGTGCTGGTATTGCGCAACTGGCGGGGAAACGGGTGTCAGCAGGCTGTCCTGAATGTTTCGCATATAGGTTGGGGATTCTGTTGTCCTCAAGTAGACAGCTTCACGCCGGACGGAGAGCGCATTCTGACCTCTGCCAAGGAAGTCGTACCCCACTCGTCATGACCAGGTCGTGGGGGAATGTGCATCATAGGCGGCTAATTCCCCCCATGGAATTCTACTCCAAACTTAGCTAACACTGCCCCGCATCAGTGGTCCGCACTTACTACTTTTAGGATTGTTTCATCAACATTGACAGTTTGGTTAGCCAGTCTGTATGCGATCAACACCTACGATTTTACCGTCTATACGTCCAAAGTGCATGTTCGACGGAACGACTAAAACAGACTTTCGGAGTTATGGGAACGAAACTGATCACATCGTATCGGAACTTTTGAATCAATATCCCCAGTGTATAGAAATTTCTCCGGTTTGTGCGAACTGGAGCGTTTGGCGAAGTGACTTAAACCCTAAGATCGCTGAAGTTCGGCCTTCAAAAAGATGTCCAAGCAGTGTAAATTCTAAGCGGGAACTGGAGGCAAAATTGTCGGTACCTCGAGGGATTTCCATCGAGAATTTTCTCAGAGAGAGGGCCATGGGTGAAGCAAATCGAAAGTGGAACTTTACAGGAGAACAATCTTCAGAGAAAGGGATCTTAAGACCAGGAACGGCCGGGTAGTGAAGATATATAGATTCAGTCTACAGAATCATCATGTATCTTTAGCAGTTTCGTCTGCTTCAGTCATGCGTTCACTGTGGTCGATTTGGAGAGCGCCAGAACAAAAACGATATGCGTCATGCAAAACATTACTTTTCGTATAAGTACACCAAACTGCTTGCACTAAATTAATGAGCCTAAACTGCGGATTTTCGATTGGAAGCCAACTGTTAACTTAATTACACTGACGCTGTGGCGAACTGAGAGGTTAAATCTGAAATCCATATCGAGGAATATCAGCGCTTTCGCTAATACATGAAAGTAAATGAATAAGCAATGCATATGAAACTGACATAATTACATCAGAGTGCATATGTGTTTACTCCTCTGATAATTCGACCGTCGTCGTCGGCGATGTCTACCTTGTGCTCCACACCAGGGCTAGAGCAGAGACGGTGACTTGCGTATCGTTTAGTTTGAAGTGATAGCAGAGTTGCGCTACCATACTACCGCACTCTCTCCTTTTCACCAATCTGAGCCTAGTGACAAGATGAAGTAAAGAAGACCGGAGATGTGAGAGGACGCAAATGGCCTGCGCGACGTAAAAGCACACCCAGACATTCCTCCGTATGCCCAGGTTGACAAAAAACGTTTGGCTGGGATTATGAGCAACGAAAATGGGGACGCAGGGATTCCAATTGGCGCGGCGTGAGCCTGCAACTGGACACGAAACCCAAATGTTGGCATTGGATATGAGTGAGCATTTCTGATAAGGCCTGTCAGAACTCGACGTAGCTTCCGTGATGGTCCAGCTCATCCACCGCATGGTGCATTTTAGGGGCCAAACTCTTTTTAACCACCAAAGTCAGGATACACGGGCAAGACACAGAGGACAGTTGATAGCAGTACTGATTAATCACCAGCCTGTTCCAATTCTTACAGCATATCTCGGTCATGTGTGCGTCTGAACAGGCACTGTCACGTGACTAGAAAGCTGCTATCTCCCATTCCAACCCCAACCATCCAGATTTCTGCGCAAACACTTTACCCACACATTCAGTTAACGCACGAGCCATTTGGTAAAACGCGCAATTACGAAGAGATCCTTTAATGTGGTACTCATCCTTCATGTCAAAACTGGCCTTAGACTCCAGGGCTTAAACCGTTACCTCCGGAAGAATGTCGGAGATGGGTGTTTACCTGGAGGGTCGCGTGGGACGAGGGCTCGGGATTCCAGGATGATCGCCCAGCTCCTCCTCCTCCTCCTCCTCACACACAGAAATCGGCTTGTATAGCATGACTATGCACAGCCAGTTTTGCAAAATCTGTCATAGAGAACCCTTCCGCACTAATTTACAGTGACCTTATGCACTACCTTATGATTATGGTGGAACTGTGTCCCAATCACATTGTAAATGCCCGCAATTTTATTTTTGAGTACGAATCTGCGCAAGCACTGTGCATAAATAGAGCCATCAGGGGCTCTGCCTCTAACCCTTCAAACACATATACATATACACACATGCGCCTGTTCAATACGCTTGCCAAACGTCATGTTTATGCGTAGCACTCCCAGCCCTTGATCTAGTAAAGTCAGTTGCGTATCGGATATCCTCAGCCTATCAGGTCCAACCCAGGTTTCCGATCCACTCAAAGACTACAGTTCCTCCATCAGCGTCAGCCTCTAGGCTGCCTCTACAATATCCGACATCTTATTCTCTCTTTAATCAATAGCGAAAATTGCGTTTAGCAACAACACTGGAGAAAACAGCTATATTAGGTCCAACAGTGAGAGCAAAAAGGAGGAAACAACAGAACAAAACCAGGCACAAGAAACGGGTTAAGGATGCTGAAATTCTAGTGCCAAAAGTGATAATATGTTTTACGGCTTGCACGCAAAAAACAAAGTATTAAACAAAAGCCAGGTAAATAATCGAAACAGCATTTACATGCGATCGTCTGGAGAGACGGATTGAGTTTTCGTACGCAAAAATATTTTGTACAAGATAGCGATAACAATTTGACTCAACTACAAAATAATGCTGCCGGCACGAAGGTGTTCCGATCGCGGCTTGCTTCTGAAGCCCTGGAGAAAAATGATGCAATAAACGAAGTCTGCTCATTGGCATCAGCATGTGATATGCACGGAACGGACGGTGCGTTTCGAAATTTTCTCATTCACAGAGTTGATTAACTGAAGATCTCAGCAAAATCGTTTCTCCTTTCTTCACCACTTTGTACATTCCATTTTATGGCCATGTGGACCGAATTTGACAGCCAACCACATATATATGTCCACATGTAGGGCTGAAAGTAATGTCTACTCCAATTTCCTAGCGGTACTGTCTATGAAAGTACTGATGACGAGCAGTTTGCTTGGAGAAGCGCATGTGGCCAGGCCTTAGAGCAGACGATTTATGAATCGTATATTGAAATTTGTTATTGGAGTTATTTTTTTCCAGTTATTTATTTCGTGCCTGCAAGTGTGAAATTTCTATACTGCACGTCAGCAAGTGTGCTTTCGTCAATTCTGGTGAAAAGTTATTACTAAGACTTCCAAAAGACCTATTAAGGCCCAATTGGAATCAGAATGCGAATCTCGAGACATTGAATACTTTGTTTTGACCTCAACGCTCGTTAACATTCAAAGTCGTGGGCAACCGGTGTTTGTCCTTTCAACTGCTATTCCCTTTAAAATTTTCAAAACTCTTATGCTGGACTCTAGGTTATATTGTCGAAATTATTTGCAAGAACGCCCGTTGTGACCAGGATTCCTAGCACATGACATTGAACCCATTGACCTAGAATATTCGACCAGTGGGTTCTGACTCCGATTATTTTTGACGTGAACTACGCGCCTTTATTTTTCATTAAACCGCCTATTTGAAATATGATCAGCTGATTACTTCTAAAGTCTGGTCCCAGAAATGCTTGACTTAGAAGTCGTGCCCGAATTAGCCTTGAGATGCAGAGATTGGGAACTTGTCCTGGGAATGCCCATCCAACAGGCTATTGAGATCATTCGTAAACAGGATAGTACCATTACCACTGTTGATTTCTGGCATTCAGATAAAGTTAGCATTTTGGGTTTCTCACGTTTTTAGTTCCCATTTGCCTTCAACATAATCATAAATCTTCCAAATGATGGTCTGCGGCTGCATTTTGAATCCCGTTTTCAGCGTTTAATGGTAACGCCACTTTTGGTTTCTTGATCTTTCAGCTTATCGAAATAACTGATATGTCGAAGATATCCCTCAGTTATTGGTCTCAACGCTTCAACAGTCCAAATAACGTGCCGACGCTTCAGGAAATCATTCGCGTTTTTGGCTCTACCAAACAACTTTGTAGGTGTCTTTCGGTGTGATTCCCTTCTCTACCTTATAAGTCGTTCGAACATAAATGTAGTCAAAATAACCGAACCTACATGGCAACGTAGAAGAGTGTTTTGTGCCACTTCTTACCTTAGTTGCGTGTTCGTTACTATCAGATGACAGTAAATATAAGCTCTCTTGAACTTTTCTGAGCCAAATTTGCCTCCAAGTAGTTCTTTTGGAAGTGGACATTGGCCTGTGCGACATTACACCTAGGAGAGACGCACATATATTGAATAAACTTTAGTCGTTAACTTCTTTAGAGTTCTGTGCCTGCGTTAAAGTGCTGAATAGAAAAAATGGCCCTGATGCTAGATTCTAAGTTTTCGTGATGTCACATGTTAGGCCCTTCCAGGTTCCGTCCTTGTGCTGGTACACTCATGAGTGCGATGCATCGCACTCCCCATAACTAGCCAACGACTGTGCCTCTAGCACTCGAGCTAGCCAATTTTTGTGTTTCTGGTGGGACAGTGGTTATCTATCCCTCTGTTGCGGCGTCAAACTCTTAACGTCAATCTTAGGGAGGAAAGTTATTTTTCTGGGTCAATGAGCGTGAATCATGAGGTCCCTTCGCAGGACTGTGTACACAGGCGGGAGACCACTTCATCTTTTAACCGAGCCCTTATGGGAACTCCAGAGCTTGCCAGTCCGCGGCTTACTTTGCACTATGTTCGGACAAGTATCACAGCAGCCAACCCTAAAGATGTCTCCTTTCGAAAAGATGTGCGGCGATCAGTGACGGATGCGGGTGCTAAACGGCCCCCAGCGGGCATCAATAATGTATGTGTAGATGCACTTTTTAACATCTAGGTTAGGAAACCACACCAAGTTTGAAAATAGCAACCTTGCACCACTTGCGTAAGTGCCCGTCTCGGTTGGATTTAGTGCTGTCTTTTCGAATATGCGACACGCATTCGTCAGGCCATGTTGAATCTATGCGAGTCCTCAACCATTGCCATACATGCGTATAATACAAGTTAAGTGAAGGCTGAGGTCATCTCGGCCTAGTCTCAGTCCCAGTTAGTTGGAGGACTTGGACAGACTACTGATGCGTGGGAGAGAAAGGAGAAAAGAAGGCCTATACGGAAGAGGGATCCGCCCTCCTGGCAAACCAGTGCATTTATCCCTATTATACGTTAAATGCGTTCGAGCGTACCACTACACGCTATCTGTTGTGGTTTGGAGATAGGGGCAGTGGTGAGCCTCTTCGCCTGCAGCGGTCCGTTATGTCTATTTTTCACAGTATCGGGATAATAGCGACTCACGCAACTACTCACCAAGATACTCGAGGTTGCTACCGGCTAGGGGAGATGGTATAGGGCTAAGACAACGGCTTGACGGATCCGACTGCGTGTTGTATTTAGGAAGATTTACAGACGACGAAAGGGGGTTGTGATTTCTCCACTCAGCCGTTTGAATGTGTCCAACCTTGGTCAGCGCTATTAATTGATTACATATATCCCTAAATCCTCTGTCAGTCTCAGCAGCAGTTATCTTATTATCCAAAACTAACTTCTTGTTCATTTATTTTCTCCCTTATCGAAGTACCGGACGAGTCTGCCTCAGGCAATTACCGTCTCTGCTATCGTGGCATCACCTTCATTCTGTCGGCGCCAGCTCAGGAAGATGTACCAACAATCTCGGGTGGATCGGCAACTCCTTTGTCCCCAGGTTCTCGCTCGCCGGCCAGCAGTTTCTCAACTGTGGCGGACCTGAGTCGCCTTGACACCTCAGATATCCATCTGGTCGTAAAGCGGATCTACCTTTTCCTTGGCCAAAACATCTCCGAAGCCAAGTACGTTTCAGAGGATGTCTATGTGCTTGTGAATTCTAGATTCCCGAATCCGGGAGTCAAACCACTTTTGCAATATTGCTTCCTCTGTGTGGTTTATAACTTAGGTTTATGTTTGGGCTCATCGTTTTTTTCTGACAATGAGATACAGAAGATAATTCTGCCAAGAAACGGATTATATAGCCGCAGAGCGAAGTGACTTCGAAATGAACCTCAATTAAATTCGACGATGCGTCTTTTAAAGAATTAGTATCCAAATACCTGGACTGTTACAGTCTGTCTCACTAAGTCCTCACTTGTAATAAAACTCCGTTCTACCGCCCAAGACAATGATTTGCCGCCATCGTCTGCAGAGTGTGGATTCCTCGTATTCGGAAAACTAAGGATCGGGAAACTTTTCTACCTTCGACGCAGCAGCTGTCAATAAGACTCCCTGTCTGATTGTGTTCGCATGTCTCGCTAGAATGATCATTATTTCCTCTAACCCTACTAAAGCAGTCAGTCCTCTAAGAGCAATTTGGTCTTCGTTATTTTTTTCCTAGTGCTACTTACGTCTCCACCGTTTTCCATCCTGCCTTGCTATCTCGTGCTGATGACGATTTTTTGATGAGTTCGATTTAATTACTCGTCATTGGAGGGGTTCTGGAGTTCCCCTACTTTTGCAACTGGGTCAATGGCTGTGCCCTCCCTTACCACCCTTCACTCGGCCTTTTGTTCTGATCGGTTCAATAAACTGGCCACTTTGTTTCCTCTTTCAGTCGAACCCAGCATGGGGATTGAGGGTCCGTATTTTCAGGTGATCATTAGATCTCCTTGTAGTTTTTCCTATCTCACGGTCTAATCTTTTTTTTACTCCGTTTCAAACAGTACTTATCAAACGTCTACATTGCCGACTGTCCTCCATCTCACGGAGAGCACCTAGTCGCCGCCAACTTCGTCAAGGCCACCTATTCATCCACTGTTGTGGTTTTTGGTATTACAGTCTACTTTAGACTTACATGAGGTTGGCGTTTGCAGATATCTCCTGCAGTCTGGTTTCCATACCAGTTGTTTCTAGACAAAACAGGCATGCTTATCTCAGATCCCGTGCTGACTGTACCTCGGTGACGTCACTCCAATGTGATCTTCAATATTGCCGGTTGCAGTCTGTGGCTCAACTCAGGTGTTTGTTGATCACCCGAATCGATTCCACATGTCAAACCTGCCTGATGTTAGGTTGAGGTATGGTTCGCTAATGACGTCAAACGAAAGGTCGTGCTCGATCCCTGCGAGCCAAGTCTTGACCTAACCGTTTATGCATGTCCTCCAGTGAGGGGACGTTGTTGCAGTCAACAGATCAGCTCAAAGCCCATGCCCGTTGCCACTTAGAATACATGAAAGTCGCGTCACCCATCCCATATCCAGTCGCAACCCTTGTACCCCATTTCATATAACTGAACTCTATATATTTAACTGGAAGAACATCGATAAATTGTCTTTGATCCAGAACCTCCGATCATCTTTGACCTTTTTCGTGTGCAACCTCGCATTCAACCGGATAGCGAACGACTGACTGAACAGATATTATTTGCACTCGAACTGGCAAAAGCCATTTGATCGTCCACATCGTCCCCTATTCTGGTCGTCTAGGAGCTATTTGTCACCAAGACAAGTGAAGCGGCCTACTTTTTCCTAAGCCAACTTTTATTCACAACCTGGACTCCTGGTTGCGGACGCAGTTTGAAAACACATTTTACAACGTTGTTGGTAAACTGGCTGGATTGGAGTTTTAATTTAACAGTGAGGTAACGACATTGAGACCGTCGTTGTTGATTTCTATCAGCCGACATCTAATAGTTACCGTCAGAACCCTGTAGAACGTCACAGGGTCAGTGGAATTTCGTAGTTCGATGCTAATCAATTTGAAAACAGCAATTGTATTCCATCTGAATGACCCTTCTCCGACATTTCGGTCTTTGCTGCTTTTTTCCACGGTGCTGTGTTATACCATTTTGCTTCACAACAAGTACATCTTATCTGAATGCTCGCTGACGGTGTCTCCACGATTGGTCAGCACAAGAATCTGCTTCCTTGTCCATGATCGCCGCGCTAAGTGTTCGAATTGGCCTGACGTAACCCTCTCCCACCCGCCTTGTCAGTTTCATTCTTATTCAATGCGGTATTTGTGACATTCTCACCGACATGAGATCCGGGTCGCCCTTACGGAAGCCGCGTGTACCCTGAGTAGGAACTATGTAGGTCGTGTGTGGCGCACGCAGACCGGCGCCCACACCCACCTCGGTCGTCTTTATACGGTCACGCCGCCAGAGGGTGAGCAGGGAGTGAGTGCGGCAGATACTGCCTAAGTCTGACATCACTATAAACGAATTCACCTGCAAGTCACTGGTGTTAAGCCTGACACGCCCTTTTGCACGCGGCAGACATTGCCGGTTGCAACGATTGGACTGTCATCTCGGTGCACGAAGTGGCCTACCTCATCAGTCTGGGGATGTTGGAAGGCATTGGGCCCTAATCTCATCAGCACACTTAACAGATCAAGTCCCATGCCATAGGAGAGGACAGAAGACACCAAGCTAGGGGATTTATTTCATCTAAAACTCCCATCTGCTCATCTAAGCAGCACTGACCGTTAGCCAGATCAGGACGTGTGCTGACATGCCTGGATGAGAGATCGCGTCCGGACAGTCTGCTGCTTGTGTGGGTTTTCCGGGAGGAGTTCAAGGGAAAAGTCAATCGATTAGATTCCACGGTCATCGACTGAGAGTGCGTTCTCAATGAAAGTCAGCGGAATTGAAGCGGCCGGGTGCTCGGCCAACATGTTTTGTGTTCACTTGATTCCAGCCACAAATCGGGCACCTTAATGGCTAACATCCATGTCTCATCTTTCATTTACGCCCTCACCTGACAACAATTCAGTTTTTATACCCTGTACTGCTTCAATGTCTCTCATAACCTTGACAAGGTATGGTTTTTGACCTGGGTGTCATAAAGTCCGCCGAAATGTCGCCATCGGCCATCGCGATATACCACTCCTCACCAAAAATACACGCTAATCGAGCATCGGTGCAGTCAGTCCTCTACGATTGTGGAAGACTATGAGAAACTGCAGATCCTTCGGGTGAAGTTCGCTGACTTCGTCCCAGACGAATTGACGCATAAGAACACGACAACGCTTCAGGCTGTCGAAGAAGACGACCAGGGTGGCTTGGGCGATGCTTAGAGGTTAGCTAAAGACCTGACTCATCACACTTTACCAAGCCGTGGAACATGTTCCTGAGTCCTCGGTATTAACCGCTGGAGAGCAGAATGGGCCAGGCTCACCGGATAACCAGCAACAGGTCGCCGCGCGCGGAGACACAGTACACAGAACGGTGCTGGAGCCTGTTAGATAAAACACCACGGGAGCCGTGTTGAGTATAATTCTGTGTAAATACAACAACTTATACGATTATTTTAATTAGGGACGAATGGGGATGATGGTGATGCACCCTTTTGCCCTATCTCGCGTTCGGAATCGCATCTGACTCGGAGACACGTATTTTTACTTTATGATGCAGAGCTACTTTACCGAGTGGAAGCCACTTATGTTCTTCCTTTGGCTCTTTGTCTCTCGGTGTTTACTGTGTCTGCGGTGACGATTGTAAATGTTGCGTCACCGACACGCAACCGGACTCTCACAGACATCTCTGTTCTGCCACGCGTCTTGCAGTACTTCACATGTCACGACAGGAGCAGCAGCGGACTTCTTGTCTGGTGAACGTTTGTGCTCCGATCGATCAGCCCAGCTTGAATACCTCCCACTCACCCTCCCCCCTCCTCCTCCTCCTCCTCCTCCTCCTCCTCCTCCTCATGTGTCATTCTTTTTGCAGACCGCCGTCGCAGCTCCCATCTAGCTGTTACCATGGTAACATCTTTCTGGAGCGCTTGCGGGTCGTTCGGTCTGGTGAGCTTACCAAAAAATTGGCATTCGACCTCATCTACCAGGGTACGTCGCCTCTCTCTTGACCTCTGATACTGGTATTTGAGTTTTAAAAAGGAGTTCTCGGACAGATATATCGCAGCTCAGCTGACGGCGAAGCAAGTCACCTTCCTTCATATTTGATTTTGTTTGCGCCATTACACGGTAGTATAGCGATGCACAACGAATGAAAGGTACAGTCGGGATGACACGACGTGTGATCTGCTAATTCGCAACGACTGAAACTTCACGGAAGTTGGTTCCGCTGTGGTCCGGACTCAACCGAAATCGACTTCAGCAGCGTCGGTGTCGTCTACTAAATTATATTTAGGTGACTGTGGGAAAATGAGTCAGCAACCACCACCACCACCACCACCACCACCACCACCACCACCACCACCACCACCACCACCACCACCACCACCACCACCACCACCACCACCACCACCATCTCTTGTACTCGATGTCCCCTTTGGGAAGAGTTATATCCTCCCGGGCCTGGACAGATCGGACCTCAGCATATAACCTACACCCTGGTAAAAATGCTATAGTCGGGGAAGCTGGCCGAAGACCGGAATGTTTCGTAGTGCTTATGACTGCAAGGTGACATAAGCAGCGTGAAGTTTGATGGAGGAAGTTTCTCTTGTAGCCCGGTCCAACGTAACTGTGTGACAGACTTCCCGTTTTGTCCCAGGGTCTAAACTTCGCAGGATAACCATGCATAATCAAATCTCAGTAAGTATTAAAAAAGATGGGAGAGGTGGGCTGAAATGGCAATCTTTGGTTTGTTAACCATTTAGCCAACATCCCCGTCAGTTGGCTCGTTTCGTTCGCGAGAGCCGTCATTAGGCATGTGGACGATCACAAATCTCATTCCGTCAGGACAGTGTAAGAAGGTGTCTGGAAGGCAATTAGTACGCTGCACTGAACTCTTTGTGAGAATTTTAGGCGCCTTCGTGAGAGAAGAATATTGATTTCCCCGAAGAAGTGAAACACAGGGCAACGAAGATGGTTGATTCCCCCTGCCTTACAGGCACTTAAGGTGTAGCCGGATTATCTGTGGACACGACTGCTCACTGAGACCGGAGGATTTCTTTGAGTTAGCATGCACGCAGACATCCCTACAAGGTTAGGGGCGGATGCACGCGACTAGGCCGAGAAACGTTTTCCATCAACCAACGAGTAATCCGACGATGGAGCTCGCCACCAAGCTAGATGATGTCGGCCAACACCACTTTTGATCTTAAGAGAAAGCATGATCACAGAATTTTTCTACAAAACCCGTCTTTCACAACACTACTACTTCCAGTCAGCCTTATAAAAACGTTTCATGATCTGTTCTCCTTCCGCGCTGATTCACATTGAGCAACAACAACCGTTTTTAATTGTTTTATTTTGGTTTGAACACATTCTAAAGCCTGTGCAATTTATTAATGACTGTAAATATGTTAAATTTACTGTAAATTAATGGAGTCATCAGGGGCACCGTCTGCAACCCTTCAAATACTGCATATACAAATACTGTACATACATACACGGCCAAGATATACCATGCGTTCTTTGCAGAATTCCCCTGCCAGTGCTTGAATAGTCTTTTCGAAAACTGCCTATTCGTTCAGTTCTTGGTTTCCCAACTGGCACATCAAATCTTCCCCCACTTTTTGCCTCCCTCCCCCCTTTCAGAACTTTGTGTCAATCCGAATCGGGACCCGCCAGTACAGCGTTTCTCCGCCTGTGTCGCCTTTGGTGATACTGTTCAGGTAAGATGGCACCTGTTCACCCACCACCATCGCTGTATCCCTACCCCTCTCTGATTGGAACAGCTGTCAGGGCAGTGTAACTGGAAATTGCCAATTACTTCGGCTGCACTCCTACCCCCCTCTAATCTTGCTTTTTAGCTTATTCTGGATAATTTGCACGGAGAGATTGTCCCATTAGTGGTGTTGTGGGCGAGGTGGAGGCACTAAAACAGGCTGCTGCAAACCACAAATCTGAGTCGACAGCAAGGACAAATGACGAGGATTTGGTCAGGAGCTTTGCGACTTCTGGTCGTCTTGTTGCCGTGAATTTGTGGCTACTGAGACAGACGAAGATCGCGATCGGTGATCAGTCTGAAATGAGCCCTTCTTGCCGTGGCCTTTATGACACTTACCGGCGCAAGATCCGAGCTGCACTTATTGTTGCCTGGCACATGTATAGCGTGGACGAGGTCGCGCGTAGATGGGCGGTTTAACTCTGTTGGCTATCCACCACCACCACCACCACCACCACCACCACCACCACCACCACCACCACCACCACTGTCTCCGGAAGTGATATGGGAGGAGAGAGTAAGGTAGACGTATCGCAAGTCTGCCTCACTATATACCAACTCACACGCGAGCCACTGCTGCCGTGACAACATTGTGAATCGGTGGTGGAAGTCGTAGTTTGCGAGGATCAAACTGCGCGTCTTTTTTCCGTGTGGCCTTCGCTTTTGTCACACTTTTGAAGTTTTCTGCTCCTGAATAGAGACAGAGAAGGACTTTACTTGCCGACTCTATGCCAGATCTCCCAGCGTTCCTGGTGCATTCTCAGGCATTTGTGGGAAGTCCCAGCCGTTTCTTATAACGTCTTCATTTGTTTTTCCTGTGGGGCTGTATAGCAAAATCTTGTGGAACTAGTAATTTGCGCCGACATTCAGTTCAAATGGCTACCCTGCCGGAGGTTTACCTTGGTTCTGTATCTTCAACACGCCATCAGTTCAGGTTCGTCGAGAGTTGCACATGTGTGTAAGAACGACGTTTTAGGCTCCTCTGCGACAGTCCATAGAAGACTTACTTGACTTCATGAATTCCTGCTGGTAGACCATTCAAACTTCAGCTCAGTAGAAAAGCAGGGTCGACAAGAAAACGTTATACGTTCTCAATCTTGCAAAGAAATGTGTGATGTTCCACACGATTCTGCGGCAAGGGTAGTGACTATGACAGCTAATTGTTGGGCGTCTTAAACTACCCCGAAGGCTTCCGTTGGTGATTGACCGAAAAGTAGATAAGACATTTCTCCATTTCACATTGTCATCCAAGGCTGAACCCTCCGATCACGGGATTTTCAGGCGCATCACGTGGATTCGCATGACCAGTGCAATCAGATCCGACGGCGAAGAGGTCGTCCGCAGGGACTTGATCGATGCCTGCTCGTAGCCTGCCGCAAGGGGAGTTTTCTTCTGTGCCAGAAAAACTGAAAATTGGTTTGTGAATGTTGAAATTTGGGATAATTTCCCTACGCACGTATATATGCTGCTCTTAAGTCCATGAAGTCGGTATGCGCCCTCGAAGTCTTGGCTGTGGCTAAATTCGTAAGGCATTGCTGTTGCGACCGACAACATCATAGCTTTGCCCCGAACCTCGAACCTTCGTAATTCGTCATTTCGGACGTGTGGTGGACGCTGAGTATTGAGTTATGGACTCGAGCGATTTTTGAATGTTCGAGGAAGCTGCCTCACAGTCGCCGTCTCGCTAATGTCGTCCTGTCAGCCTATTATGATGTTTGCTGGGTAAGAAGTGATGAGGACCCCACGCCTCTCCAGGGAAACGCTGTCGAGCCTTCTAGAAATCTCATTTTATTTAAGAGCCTTGACAATCTACACTTCATTCTCTTTACATCCCTCCCCCTCCATCCCCCCCCCTCTCTCTCATCTTCACACCTACCATGCTATAATGACGGATTGGTCAGAGTAGCCGGTCCAGGCTTTCCGCGGAGTAGTTCACCCTTTCTCCCTCGCCGGTCACCTGCTGTTCCCTCAGTCCACATGAACCGAACTTCACTCACGCGGAAGTCGTATCAATGAGTTGTCCGTAAGCAAAATACTTCCCAGTTCGTGTCATCAGACGAGTTTTTCAGGGTGGCTTTTATGAGGATGCTTGCATGTTTAGGAATAGTTGGGTCCCGGGTGTTTTCCACCCTTTACTCGAACAAGCATAGACGTTAGACGTCACTGTAGGCGTATAACTGTGGAAGGTTTTGCCTCTTGACGTCCAAATAATCCCGCTGTCATGGTGAAGCAGCGACGGTAGTAGCTCCTTATTTTGGCATGACGGGCACTGCTTGATCTGACCTCCCTGACCGTCGATTGATGGACCAGAGCGCCGCATAGATGGTCCGGTAAACCGCCGAACCCTGTTAGCATTGGCAGTTTCACTCCCGCCTATTTACACCTCTCTTTTGTCCTCCCTCTCCCCCCCCCTCGCCCGCCGGATGTAGGATGTCCTATCTGCTCTGGGTTCTCCCAGCCGAATCTTCTACAAGACAGAGGACAAAATGAAGATCCACTTGCCCCAGTCCTACAGACAGATTCGGCAGCGTCATTCAGACTACTTCTACAACTACTTCACTCTTGGTCTGGACGTCCTCTTCGATGCGCACACCCACACTGTGGTCAGCTTTGTCCTTCACACGAATCTGCCCGGCGAGTATACCTTCAACACGTAAGTCTTTTTCGCCATTTTTCGAATCAGACACTAGGTGGGGAGTTAATGGGTAATTCGACACTTGCGACCGT
>CACRXP010000228.1:282288-300373 GCA_902702965.1 Spirometra erinaceieuropaei
GTGGACACCTGCTTTTTCTAAGCAGATCTTGCTTCCTTTACCTCAACTGGAACTTTTGGCACACTGCTGCCGGGGGGCAGTCATAGTGTATGGACCTTAAGCACTACAACACCTGGCGAAAAACACCGGAAGGAGGTGTGCTGTCTGTACGGGGGATCCCAGTTGCTGCCCCACGCAGCAGGCCACGCCGCAAAAGCCAGACATAAACGAGGGTATGTCAGTACTCCTGCCAGATGGGCCCCCACAATGGGCCGCGCTGAACCAAAAAACGGGGGTCAGATTTGATTGTGGCGCGCGTTAATCACCCTGCGCAGGGTCCTAGTGAGGCCACGACTACTGTCGTACTTGGGCATGGAGGGGATGCGGTGGCGTAGACCTTCTTGTCGCGTCAGCCACTGGGCCCAAACCCGCGATCAGGGAGGTTGAACTGATCGGATGGTCGGCTGGTGAATGCGGAGTGAGGTGGACACTTGGCAACCCAGCCTCAGTGCACATCAGCACACCTCTCACTGTATTAGATCTGGCGTGCTTTGACGGTGCGTTACGAGGCTTGGAGCTTGGTGAGTTGCCAACTGATGAAATAGTGCGATCCTTCTTAGGATTGAAAGCCAGGCTCTTAAGATTGCCTCTATGGTACTCCCGAGCTCTGAAGATCCCCAACGCTCGGGCAAAGACCTGGAGCACGTTGGTCGGGACTGACTTGTGTGTGGCACGCGCAGACAGGTAGTTTAACTTTGCCAGACACTACGTCCTAAAGGCTGGTATGTAGATCAAATGGAAGAGTGTGGGGCGTCTAGATTTCGCCAAATGCCACACTCCTGTATAATCGCGAGTATGTCACTGTGTCGCGATAGCGTTCGCAACCGAAGTGAGGGTAAAATGTTATATACGATGGTCATTGGAGATGATCAAGTCGCCCTGTCTGTGCGCTGGTTATGATCGCCTTGCTGACACCTGCATTTCGATGCTACACCTGGAATCCACAGCTTTAAGACCGCTGAAATGGTTCCGCTTTCGGAAATTTTGTCACCCTTTCCACAAAATAGCGTCAGAAATTAAGTTGTGAGCTGCCAAACGCTTTTGGACCTACGATCGCTCGGTAGACGGAGAATTTAACTCGACTATGTGACGGCTAGCGCCAGTTAGAAAGACAAGCTTCCTTCTTCCATATTGTGGCCGGGAGATATAACTTTAAAAACTACACGAGGCATCCCATCAGAGAATTATCTGATCTACTAGCCCAGTGTATACGCAGTTTATTACTGAGCGGAAAGCCAGCGTCTCGATGGCCCTCCCCGTGCGCCTAAACCACTGGCTTGGTCAGCCAGTGCAATCAATCAATTCAGGAGTCGACAATGAATAGTGGTGCATGCTGCGTATGCGTGGAAACAGGTAAGGGCTCACAGGAGTCTGAATAATGTATGCCACGAACCATTGTGATCCCGATCTTAGTCCAGCGAAGGGGACTCAGCGTCTGTGGTGACCCCACTGCAACCGAGCGAGTTCGTTTTTTGCTACATCAATGGAGTTGTTAACGTTGGATTTGTTCCTCATAGCACCGCAATGAACCGAAAATACTTCCGCACAGCGGCGCATGATATAGGCAGATGAGGATTACCGATCGTAACCGACAGGACAATGAGCCCATGGCTCAGTGGTTAGAGGCGTCGGACTTCTAACCGACAGGTCGCGGGATCGCGCTCCAGGCGTCCCACACCTCGGGGTTGGGTATGGCTGGCTGAAGACGGCTAACGAGTCAGAGGTGGCCATTCCAGTGACCCTCGTCCTTGTCGGTAATTCTATCCTGTCAGTATAAAAATGCTCCGAACAGTGGTAAACCCGTTTTGACAAATGTATATCGTCTAGGGAATAGTATTTTGGAGACTATTAATGTTTTTTGAGATTTATTATTTAAGAAGTGTAGTAAAAAATTATCGTTTTCTGAGTACCCCTTTGTATTATACGTGTCACTGGTCCTTCCTCAGAAATTGACATTTCTAAATACCGGGGTTTTCCAAAGAGTACGTTCGTGGTTGACATTTTGCTATATTTATATTTATGCGAAACTTTTTGTAACTATTCCAGTTGTCAGGCATTTTCTACACCCGTTCCCACCAAATTTCACTTTATTTAACTGTTTCGCGGGTTTCGGCTTCATAAACTGACTTTTCATTCATTGCCTTTGTTCTCTCTTCCTAATCGGCGACACCAAGGCCCTTTCTGTCATGGCAGTTTTGCAGGAATAATTTCGACTTGTCATTAGCGTGGGGTCGGACTATTGATCGCTGGATTGCCAAACGTCTATTTTACCCCCTGCTGATCACTATGGTAGCAAACGCCTCAGAAATCTTGGAATTCTTGATTCGCACTCTAAACGTCTCACACTGGTCAATCATTAGAGGGCTCTCATGCACGGAAGCAGCTGTTGAGACCTTGCGATGACGGTAGTGGGCCCCTACGCCGTCTGGGCAGACTGGCACACACACACGAGTGTTTGGTAAGGTAGACCAGATTTGTGTGTACTTGTAGAGAATGTGTGAGACCACTGATTTCATTTCCCAGTCATCCTCTCGAGCTTCACATGCTTCAGCTTTGTGTGAACATCACAGCAGAATTTGGTGACTGAAATCCGTGTATCAGGCTTTAATGTTGCCCTTTCGCCATAATCGTTGGACGCTAGCATATGTTTCTACGTATCATTTGATTTCAGCCAGCTCCTGCCGAAAAAAGTTTGCTTCGGACCTGTCACACTACTTTTCGTGCTTCGAAAATATGTGACTGATAGATGTACCGTTTTCCAGGGACATTCCATATCGTGCGTGATTCTTTGCTACTGCCCCTGACACTGCTAACTACGACTGTCTGAAACGCTCTTTCGCTGTTAGACACCCCACTGGCCAACCAATGGATTCAGGCAGCTCTGGTTGCCGATGAACAGTTTGGTTGTGGCAGTTCTCGTAGGCATAAACGCGGTCACCTACCCATATCCTTTGCGGTTCGCCGTGCATCCTCGGCAGGTGAGTGTTTGCGCCTCTCATGACTCAGCCCCGGCGTGGCGACAGCATTGCACAAATTGTCATGCTGCCCTTTGTCGACTCTCCATGGGCAGGAAAAACTCAGAGGCACCCAAACACCTCGCGCCATGGCTAACGCGAAATCAGCAGTCGACCATGGGCTGCTTGTTCTCTCCTGGTCACAACATAGACTTTCACACTAACTCTCGCAGCCCAATTTTGCATTTGGAAAGTTCTCGCTGATGGTCCAACAAAGAAAACCTGCCTTCGGCTCTCCGCAAAAGTAGACCGCAAACGATCAGTGCCAACAACGAGATCGATGTCAGTAAACCCTTAATGCGAAGGCCTGCTGTAGCAGAGGCCGATGGAAATGTAAACGATCCGCTGACTTACCAGGATGAAGGAGTTCGATTAGGTGTTGAAAGCAGTGAGGTGAGTAATTTCTTCGCGGCCGTAAAAGCATTATATGGTTTCCAGGCTAAGAGCACTTCGTTTCTGCCTAACTCAGTCTATTGTCAGAGTAATTCAGGTCCTGAACTGGCAAGCCGATAGCTTCATCTGCTCTTCGATCCTTTGCGAGGACGCCACCGACTGACCCCCTCATGTGGGTATTAACGTCAAACTGAATTGAGCAAATTCGAATTCCATTTCATGGAGGAAACCCCATGTTTGACGATGAAATCATAAGTCAAACCTTCAAAGCTAGTTATGTCTTCAGCGGGCTGCACCATTCAGTATGGGATCCCCTAGCATCCTGCTTAGGACTGCTGTCCCAACAATTCTGTCAAACGGGAGGAAACAGGGAGAGTCTAAAAAAGTAAGTCGAGGGAATCGAACCATTTAATCTCAGGTGCCTCCGGAGAATACTGAAGCTGAAATGGGAGGAAAGAATCCCAGACACGGGGCATAAAGGTAGAATCAACGTCCCCGGAATCTACGTCACTCCGAGACAGATTCAGCTGCGAGGAGACGGCCACGTCCGGAGGGTAGATGACACGCGTCGGCCTGTGAATCTACGGGTAAGGTGGAGAAAAGCGGAGGTTAACGAATATGCTGATGATTTCACTCAAACACCTGCAAATCGATACAGGATCGCTTGGCGTATTGCCCTACTGTGAAGCCTTAAGCAGCCGTCTCAGAAGTCATTGGAATGGTGGCGACCATGACAACAACAGAGGCTCGAAGTACTCAAGTGTCGCCGACCTCCGGGCCACTATGCCCAGAGATTCAACCGACACTATGGGAACGGATTAGCCTCGTTAAACATCGTCAGGCGCACTGCATTGTCAGCACTACCAGCACGATCTCCACATCACAAAACATCACTCCCATCACCGGTGTGGAAACTTCTCCCATTCACTTTAATTTCGTCACAATCGTCATTTACAGCAACAACGCAGGCATGGTCCCATTCGCTCCCTACTGCTACTATGTATTTATTTCATGCATTGGCCTACCTAATAGCCTGCGGATCTATAACACTGCAATCGGCTAACCAACCCACCCTCCAGCGTACACGCGTCAAGCATGCCTTACCTGTCCACAGAGCACCAGTACTTACAGACACCGCGTGGAGCTTTACGGGTATGGACACATACAGAAACATTATCAGCAAACACGCAAAGTCATGATTGCCCCTTCGCTTATACGTGGACACACTTAGGGTATAGAAAGGGCTATTTGATGACGGCAGCTGTCAGCAGGGCATCGCACAGCACTCGTGCAAAAAGCATACGACTCGATTTGCCAGTGCTGGTATGATTTGCGGAAAGTCGTATGTGTGGATGTAAACATCTCACTTGCGCGTTCTGCATGTCAGTTGGTGCAATCTGACAATGTGCACCAAGTACTATTTCCAGTATTGCATGCGTGAACGGGTTGTCTAGTTTTCCAGTCATTGCGCCTATTGCCGACATCCATCATTGCGATGCCTGTCGTCATTGCTGAAGGTCCCGCTGAGTCGATGTCATTCGCCTCCCAGGTAAACAGTTCCAAACACGCTGACACTCGGATCGTCTGCAACGTACGTGCACTCACACATTCATTTGATCACAGCGTTCCTTGCCTCATCTGAATAGGCCGATCACGCAGCAGCAGTGAGGCGGGGAGACGCTAACTCTCAGGTGGCGGCACACTCGACGGGACCCGGCCATATTTTCAAATTTCAAGAGGCCGAAATCCTCGCAAGGGGTGACAACCGCGTGAGCCGCGAGCTGTTCGAGTCATGGTTCTCAGGCCCGCAATCCATCAACAAACACAATGACCTCCCGGTGGCCTATTCCGTATTGCGATTTTCCCTGGGCAGGAGAATCAGTCACGTGGGGAGGGCGCGGGTGAGCAATTATCACGGTGACAGTGAGCCAGTTTGCCGAGCAATCGTCACACCAGCATCGAGCACGGATGACGAAATCGCGGCAATTAACAACTCGGACTCGGACCGCCAAGCCAACGCCGCATCAATTACGACCCCAGCGGCGATTGTGAGAACTGCTAATTGCAGTGCGCATACGGTCCCACGGCAGCCACGTGATATAAATACTGCATTCCTGGTGCCACCTTCACCTCTATCTGCTAATGTCTCTGATGATGGATTCGAGTGAGAATCCGAAACGTCAGGCAAATAAACTTCTTGTCCCAGTGATCGCATCTTCATCTCCAGAGATGGTTAAGTTGAATTGTCACGGGTTTTTCCCCATGACTATATCTTTAACTTTCTCTGTGTCCCTTGACATGGCCACAAGAAGGGGAGAGTTGTTTGCAGCATCCTGTCGTAAATCAAGATGGATGTCACAAAGCGATGTCAGCTCGTCATGTCTGGGTGATGATTCCGATCCAATTGTGCAGTGCAATCATTCATCATCATTTCCAAAATCCGGACGCACTTCCCAATAACCCATTTTTTCCTCTCTACTACTAGTGGTCTATATTCACCCCAAACACGCAAATACTAGCATGGCATACGAAGCCGTTTTCAACGTTCAAATCTCCCCTCTTCCATGACTAGTGAGATATATTCACCTAAACATGTAAATACTGACACGACACACGAAGTTGTTGTCGACGTTCAAATAAATACCTCAACCTTCGACTGCCCCCAACCGCCCTTAGCAGGCGCCTCTGCCAGGCGCAGTCGCACATACTGTTAATAACAGTAGCATTCGGCACGTTAACTTCATTTTTCGGATTGATCAGAATTCCCGATTTTTTATATAAATTAAATATCTGTAGGGGACTTAGTCCAGGTATCTGCTGCAATGTTGCGCCTCTGCCTGACGCATATCGAAATCAAGTCACCGTCAGCAGCTGTTCATGTGTGTTCCTCCGGTTATGTCCGGCCAATCAACTGAACCAGGAAAACCTGTCTAGAGTTCGGTCAATCAAGGAGACCCGAACCGGCTAATTGACTTCAGAGCTGAAAAATGCATTCTCTTATGACGATCCGGCCACCCCATCGCGGCCGCCTCGTCACGCTGCTCTTATGTTAACCTCGATCTCTCTATCAAATCGCGGCTAGCGTCGCGCAAGGTTTGGGACTTGGTCCAGATAGCTCGTGACCAATCAACGGTGCTCCTTCGTTGGTTGGCTACAAACGGACATAACTCAGACAGAGCTGAGGGACGCGCACGGACCGGGAGTTTAGAGCCTTAGTGGCGAACACAGACACACCATACGTCTAAGAAGCAAGCTCACAGAAACCGCTTACTGCGTCTTAGTTGCGATTTCACATTAGTAAAGCTAGTCTTATCCATTCTGTCTTCCCTGACTTTTTACTTGGGGGTTTTCGTATCGTCGACCATCGGGAACTTTTGTGTCAACTTCCTATCCCGACACCCTCTCCCAAGACACTTGGCGTTCCCCCCAGGCGGCCCCGCGCATCCGTAACTTGTTGGAATACAATTTTGCTCGGACTTGTTTAGCATTTATTTTGCATAAAATAAAAATCTCTTTCTTTTGACGTCTAATTACTCGCCTTCCTACACCGGCCACGGCGTTTGTGGCCAGCCCATTGTTTTGTTTGAGTGAAACCCGCATTCTCATCAGAGTTGGTTGCCGGGTTCAGAAAGTGGGTTAATGAGTGGGATGGGAAGACCGATAACATTCAGTGTTAATCTACGTGGGATATATTCAAGGTTGGGTGACAAAGTATATAAACAGCATCGGACAGGAGCAAAAAATGATTGTAACGGTAGTCATCGTGAAGAGAAGGCAAAACCCTCGGACCTAGATACAATGAAAATTGCCGGTATTCGGTGGGCTTCCAATATTCAAGACAGTCAAGTGGTCTGCATGTTCGTGAAAATTCAGCAGGCAACCATTAACTGCAATGACTTGATGGTGTCGTTCAGTTTACTAAATGACCTGTTGTTTCCCAGTGGCCACAAATGCTGCAACTTCCGCACGACACCCAGACTGACAAGGTGCATGTAATCGATTGAAAACGAGGCAACTATATCGATAGGCAAATCTTCGAACGGTGATATACCCTTGTGATGCGGCGCCCGACCTCGCAACCTAAATGACCTATCGCCCCGCAAATGCCCACAATACGTCAGAGATGCATGTATATGTTTGAAGGGTTAGAGGCAGAGCTCATGATGACCCTATTTATGTACAGGGCTTTTGCAGATTCGTACTCAAACATAAAATTGCAGGCATTTATAATGTGATCGGGTCACAGTTCAATCGTAATCATAAGGCAGTGCATAAGGTCGCTGTAAATTAGTGCGGAAGGATTGCTTATGATAGTTATGCGGTTGGCAGTGGGCCTGCCCTCGTGAGAACACATAAAGTAGTTGCTGTTACTTTTACGAAATAACAAACCTGTCGCATCCGTAATAGCCATTATTGGCTTTCACCCGCCTGACATAAGACCGGGCAGGCGTTTCACAGATGACATTCTCCAAGACTACCCTGACAGGCTCATCCTTCTGTGAAGACGCAGACCGCTACTTAGGAGGTCCTTCAATTCAGACACACAGTCCTCTAAGAAACCCTCCAAGGTGTCGGGCTTGCCAGAGCCGGAGAAAACGCAGACAACGAAAGGTTGGCGAATAACCGGACAGCTGATAAGACTAAGTAAAGGCCACAGGCTTTGATCGGAACCCTTAAAATTTTCATTCCGTCAATATGCAAGTGAACGCAAGTTTCCGGAATTCTGTTTGCCGGCCGACGGGTCAGCTCGTCCAGCAGACCTCATCCAAAACCCAAACAGACATAGCACCCATTCTTAGGGAGCAAGCTAATGAATGATAGAGGGGTTTGCGATAGCGTCCGCGGGCCCTTGGGTACATCTGGATAATAGGGCCGTAGCATATTAAACAGTTCCTTTGTTACGGAAAGTGGTAGATGCACTTCAAGGCAGAATTATTTCAAATCCGCCAGAAAACAATTGCCTCCTCCTGGGTTTGTATTAACCGACTCTTAGTTGCGTCCATACCCATTGTTTTGTTACACACGTAAAGAACGTACCCATAGGAACTTCTGGACTCAAAATAGGCATTTGCCTTTCGGGAGAATCCTCAGCTACGGCTTTTGACGATGATGGGTCAGAGCACTCAGGTTCATCAACGGCGGCATAGTATGCCTGCATGTCCCGCTTAATACGCTTGTAGATAGTGCGCCGGTGGTACCCCTAGTAGATACACTTCATATTTTCTTTCCATGGAAAACAGAAAAGTGATGCGCAATGAGTTTACGTGAAACATAAACCGCGAGACTTTCTCCAGTTAGCATTCAGCTATTTTACCTAACTGGCCCAGCAGTACTTTAAAATAAAACAGTAATCAAAGTAACAAGAGTTTAAAAACAGAAAGAACTTTAACCGGATTTCGGTTTACGAACTCCTGTCGCAACAACTGTTTGGAATGAAAAGGCAATCGAAGCACGAACGAAGTTCACCAAGCATCTAACTTAGCAGATTAGTGCTGAACATGTAATGCACTTAAACAAAGCCCCGTTTTTATCATCGATGGAAGAAGCATTAGAGAAGGCTTCAACGACAAATTTATACGTTATTGATTATTTATTTTAAACTCATTGGTTTATACCAGTCCCCTCCAAACCCAACCAATCGTGCGAGCCACGTGCTGGCTGGGTAGTAATAATGAAACTTTTTCCAGTACGAATAACTTGGATAAGTTCCTTGAGTAGAAAAGACGTCCGCTCCGTCGAAAAGGCGGGATTAGCGGCTAGGATTTCAACAGGTGGTCCGCCATGGCGTCCCGCATTTTAAATAGGTAATCCGGACTTCATCTCAATTCAGAATACTGCAATGGTATCTGGTCAACTGCACCACCGTTTTAATGTATTTTTTAAATGACTCCTATCCCCTCCTTTACAATGGTTGCCCATTTATCCACTTATTTTTCGAAAGTTTGGCTGTACAACCTGGGGATGCGTAAAAATTTCGGGGAACTGAATATATATTCCAATCTTGGCCTGACACATTGTTTTATCGCATTGAAATGTAAACTCTGCTACGTTGGCGGAATGAGTATGTGGTTGGCCAGCGGGTGAGGTCGGTTATTCCCGGCTGTTTTGTGTTACTGCTTTCGCGTAATCTATGCATTCTGTTTCGCTCTCTTTTCCCCTAGATTCTGCTGTATCTTCTGCCATTGCGAGTTTGATTTCCATACGCTCCACCCTTCCAATCTTAAGGGTTAGGGTCATCACCCTACCCCTTGGCGCCACTTATAGCTGGAGGTCTAATCGTGACTGTAGGTTGAGCGACAGATATCTGTTGCTTTTAAGAAGTACATCATAGCTCGTACATCAAAGCGTTTTAAACACCGTTCCCAGCCTCGTGAGAGGATGGGGCTTAGCTTTAGCGCTCAAGGGGTAAGGTTAACCACAGTTTTGGGCACATCCCCATGGAATAGCCTTTAGCCGTACTCATCGGCGATTATCTTCGTACTACTTCCTTTTATGTTCTGCCTTACATGCCTTCCGCTTCGCTGCTTTTGTTTTCTTGACATTACGTGGTTTTTGTGTCGTGAATGGCGAATTGCTTAAATATATCAGCTTGGGTGGTTTCGGAACCACTGGCTGCAGTCGCGATGGGTCTAACTGCGAACGGTGCTGGTGGGTAGCAGGCAAGTCTACTGGTATCGAATAGTGCAGTGGCTTTCAGGGAAGGGTAGATGCGAGATAATCGGATTTACCTCTGATGAGTTGACGGTCGTGGACTAACAATGGTTTCTAGTACTCAGTGTGTCCTATAAATTGCGGTAAAGCCCGAGGATAGCATTCTGACATAGCAAGCTTTAACCGCCATCACATAGGTTCGTTTGCTTCCGCCGCCGGCAAAATAGATAACTGTAAAAATTCTCAGAATTCCTCACAAAATTCAAGGTTAGCTATTTGAGATGTGATCGAAACATTACCTTGCAAGGATCTCCCATTTACACATGTACTGGCGCCAAGCATTTAAGGGTTAATCGCACTTGTTAGTTATTCAAAAGCTGCCGTCTTCTGCACATGTCTTCACCAGCTCTTGAGCCTTTTGTTCCATTTTGCAAGCTTAGGGATAATTGGAACCCCTCTGTGGGTCTCACTTTTGGTCGGTACTGTGTTGATAAAAATGACAAAATCTGGGCACATCTCTTCGTGCTGCATTATTGTTTCTCGATACAAACGACTTATCTGAAAATAATGACTTGGAATTAGTTCAAACTTCACTCACAACTGATGGCGACTGAACAGGTCAGACGTCATGTGTTACGTTATTGCTTTTCAGCACCAATTGCTAACGGAATCCTGAATAGGGGGAAAATTTCTCTATTCCAGACCGTCGAGAGTTATATGACTTCTCTGTCTATTCACTTCATATTACACTTGCCAGATCTGCTTGTCGACTTCGCCAACGGAATCACCCATTTAGACAACTTTGGAAATTTACAGAAATGCAGTGGCGTAGACTACAACCAACGCCAGTGTTTCTAGATCATAGCTACGATCAGGAGGGAAAAATAAACACTGGGAAGGAGGCTACTGAATCGGACGGACCGAGCTGTCAAAATATGGAGCCTGAACTGCGGACGTGGCCGACCAACGGAGACTAATGGGCCAGAAATGGAAATTCCAGGCCCCTCTGTTTTTGTTGGTTTTTCTTCCGCATCTTTGTTTGTCGCAGTAGGATTACATGCAAGGCGTCTAGATTGCAGCTCCAAGGCAATGCGGGACTAGCATGTTTCCTAATGGAACCAGCTTGTATCAGTAAAAGTATAAATCCCAAAATCTAGCCTGCTACGATCGAAAACAATGTCTAGCAAGATGTTCCCGACTTACAGAGGTCTGTTATTCGTAACAGCGAGGATTCCCGTCTGACCCTGTTGTCTGGTTGATTAAGACTTCTCTTGTTTCTAGATCATGCCATCGCTTAACTACCCCATATTTAATTTCAGTGTGGAGCTCTTTGACCAATTAAAATCGCAATCTGGGTATTTTACGATAACACGTCCCGATCGAAGACTAAGATCACTAAGCCGCAGGACCACAGAGTGCACGTTGGCGAATCTCATTTGTTGTTGCGGTCCCTCAATTTTTCAAATGAATTTTGCAGTTGCAGAGACTTCAGGATTGTTTCGATGCATGTTTCGTATATCTTATTAAGAATTGCCTTTCAATCAAGGAAAGCAATGATTATTTCTTCTCCAGTGCTTGAGTGCCCATCGGAGCAAATCTTCTGTGGACGCAACTGCAAGCCCGGGCGGTTTGTATTTTTTGTGATAGTCTGACCTCGTATGGTAATACCTGCGCCACTTTCAAAGCGAAATTTAACTTTGCACTTTCCATTATAGTACTCACTTGGCATTCAGTTGCCTCGCACGTTAGCGGTATTTAATACAATCGGATGTCCGTCTTATGCACTAGTGCCTGAGTCAACCCAGCAGTAAACGGGACCCTACTTTCACAGTTTTCCTTGCAACCTCGTTTTCGGCATAAAACCCAGGGAGAGCTTGGGTTTAATAGGGCCCTCACCAATTTCCGCGTTACCATCGCGAACATTCCTGATTTGAGGTAGTTCATTTGTTCCTGGGGTTTGCTGACCCAGCATTTTCTAGGTGACAACCTCTTCGAGTACTGAGAGAAGACGCACAATGATAGAGGGGCGCTCACCGATAGTTTTTACGGAACTCACTCGTTCCGTTGTGCCTTACGGGCTCTCTCGAGCCCAACCAGGAGCCGTACAGCGGCGCATGGTATAGATAATGCCATTCTGCACAATCTCCGCAGTCGTTTGGAGTGACATCTGCTTCGCATTAACTGCTCCACTGTATGATAGAACGTAAGGAGCGGCTCTCGCCACTAGCTTCTTGTTCTCTTTCCCGCGCTCTTGGCTTACCAATATTTTCAATTGCTTCTTCTACTGCGAAAGCCTATAACAACGGTCTCATGCGTTCTGGACTTAATATAGTTTAATGGTCAACAAAATTATTTATTTTGGAAGCTAACCGTCGCTAGCAGTTCACACAAGGACGTACTGGAGTTGTGTCGTCGTAGAAATTTCCTCGAAGGGGTCTATGGGTTGATATCGACAGCGCGGAAGCTTCACCCGTGGTCGAAAACTTGTTACTTATTCACCCCTCGTTTCGTCGAAGACACCTTTTTCCAGACGTTTAACCCGGGTCATCTAAGGAAGACCTGACTGAGCGATTGGAAATAATTACATGGGCTGGGCTCAGGTTTGTACTACTGGGCGGACGAATGTCCTATGTGGTATCGTTGTGCCGCCAACTGGCTACGGTCCGGATATGGATTCAACCTGTGCACAAGTCAGACAGGGTACAATAAAAGTGTTTCTAGATGTCTTACCTGCCATCTGTGGACGCAAGCGCCACTAGTATAAAGCAACAGTTCTACTCAGAGCGGAGACGGCCTACTAGATCAAATCACTTCCGTCGTCAGGATCCGCTTTTCATTGGGTAATCCGATGTGATACCGGCGCCCAGTAACCCTTTACAACTGCAGTCGATACTGAAGTAATCGCTTACGGAAGCGGAGTACTGTAAGATGTTCAGCGTAGGTATAGGAACCGATTTCCACTTAAGACGTCAAACTAGGTTTTGATTGCGCTTGATCTGACTGGCCCCAACTTTCAAGAGGTGTCCTGGAGTTTTTCGATGCGATAGGTCTCAACTATCCCCTTCTCAGTCCCCAGTAGCCCTTGTCCCTTTCCTCTTGGTAACCTGAGGTCTTTTATACTTGTAACAACGTTAAAAACCTTGCTCTGAAATATTAGGCCAGTTTCAAATTCGATTACTGCTGTTTTACTTTCACACTTGCCATTTGCCATGTACTAAAGCATCATTTAATATATTGAAGAACCGTCCAGCTCTGATCAACTCTTGTATGGGCCAACACCACACAAATTATCTTGGAATCAAAAGCCCATGACCGGAGAAAACGTTTCGGCAACCGTGGCCCTGGACGTATCTGTCTCGCCCAAATCTGTTTTAAATAGTCCATCAGGAGTTCTAATCCTTGAGGAAAACAACGATCATATGCCATCTGAAGAAGAGATCTTAATGTACGCGACCAGCATTGGAATTGATGTGGAAAAAGAACCGGAATTAATTTATTTGGCTCGTGAAGGTATTTCTGCCCCGCTTCCCGAGGGCTGGTCCGCAATTCAGGTGCGTCACGTTTTTACCCTCTTCCAGTTGCAGGTTGGCTTTGTGCTAAGCCACCTTTGCTATTTATTGCGGCGTTTTTACATGCCGTCAGCCAGACGGCAGTTCCTACTTGCATTTGTAAAACCTAGCAGAGGATTAGTGACCAGTCTCGGCTTTAGTCTACCAAAGTACCAAGACACAATTTCCACGTGGCCGATCCCCTGCGTTATCAGCCCTCGAAGAATTCTTTACTCTTATTTCAAATGTCAGCCAAATTTAAGGCCAATTTAATTTCTTTGGATTGAATCGCAACCCCGATTATCATGGTCGTCAAAGGCAGTATGGATTTAGTGTACTGCGGATTTACGACGGCCCAGCTACTACCCTTTTCAGCATCTGTAGGCATTGGAATATCTCCAACTATCAAGACGTTTCTTGGCTGTAAAAGTGTCTCCTTTGCGCACGCTTATTCACACTATTGTTTATTTTGTGGTCAACCTATTCATTAATGTGTCTTTTTAATTAACAGGACAAGGATAACAATATTTTTTATCATGAATGCTCAACGGGAAGAACTACTCAAGACCACCCTATGGATGCTTTGTACAGAAAGCTTGTTACTGACGCTCGAAAAAGAAAGACAACCAATGCTACCAATACTAATGGTACGTCGTTTTGGTGGTTTATTTTATTTCAGACTAGGTCGTTGAGCAGTAGCACGGAGTTTCCATTCATATCAACCCTACAGATAAAAGCCCAGCGGAGGCCTTTCACAATTATGGACCATGTTTTGATTCTCGGCTATGCTAAATATACGCCGACTGCCGATTGTTTGACCGTCGCAAGCTCTGACGTCGGCAACTGCCTACGAGTCATTCCACCAGCTAACAACCATACCTGTCAGCACGTTTCGGAGTTTCAAAACGCTTTTGCGTGTTTATAGTGAAGAATTAAGCGATGAATCTGAGCTAAACGGGACTCAATCTCTTCCCTCTCACATGTGCCAGTGACTTGTCCGTATCAAGTCGACTGGCGCTAGAATTGAACGCTGTGACTGATGTGTCGCAAAGTCACTGTCTATCGCCGGCCACAGACGCCGGGTAAAATACCACAGAAGTGAGAGGTACTGTAAAGTCCACACTAAAGAGTCACAGCAATCTGATCATCCCTCATTCCAGAGCGAGACCGGTTATCCCGTCAGCTAGCAGCCCTCCAAGAGCGTCAGATTCACTATAGTGAGGAGTGCGCTTACTTGCTATAAGGAAGGATTCCTTCTTGCTTTTTCCACATCCAGCGGTTTGTTCAATTCAGTCGTTTGGGCATGACATTGTACAAAGGCTGGCGGGGCGTCGGCCACCGATTAACGCATGTCACACCCATGTATAATAGTACTTAAGGCCATACGCAGACCCGGCGCATTTAGACAAACGCACATTGTAAGCTGGTAAGCTCCGGTTTTGGTCCAGCGCGACAATGCTGCCCTCTATTTGATGAGCCATTAGCACTTGTGACAATACTGCTACAACAACAACGACAACAACAACAACAACAACTACTACTACTACTACTACTACTACTACTACTACTACTACTACTACTACTACTACTACTACTACTACTACTACTACTACTACTACTACTACTACTACTACTACTACTACTACTACTACTACTACTACTACTACTACCACTACTACTACTACTACTACTACTACTACTACTACTACTACTACTACTACTAATACTACTACTACTACTACTACCACTACTACTACTACTACTACTACTACTGCTACTACTACTACTACTACTACTACTTACTACTACTTACTACTACTTACTACTACTTACTACTACTGCTACTACTACTGCTACGGCGAACGGAACGTATTACCAAGAGGGACAGGACTACTTTAGCACGCATTCCTAGCTTGCCTGTGTTCGTCCTCCAACCATGCGCAAATTCCTGTCTGGCAGCGTCTGACTTCGACTGAACAGTCTACCAGTCGGAGTTACTGACTTCGGGTATCTTTAGGGCAACCTGCCAGAGCGCTAAAGCATAAATTTCCAAAAGCACCCATAAGTGAATTATCATAACTCCCACTTGATTTTAATACTTCAGATCGCTACCGCTGAGGCATAAATCCGTGCTGCGCCAATAGAGCCTTTTATTTCGGCTAATTGAGCTAGGTTCCAAATTCAGGTCACCGTCCTTCCTCAGAGGTGGGCTCGTCTGCGACGGTAAATGAGTCACGGGTGATCATATCGTCCTCCCATCTTTATCGGCCAGACATCTCAAATATAAGTTGCGCTGCCTAAAACGGAAAGTAAAGCTGCCGCCCCCTCCGCTTTGTAAGTTGCCAGATCTAAACCAACCTTCATTTGAATTATGCGTTCTATGGTGATTTACTTTATTCTCAGCTTTCCAACTGCCGGATCCATTTGTATTGGGTACTCTTGACTTGTCCGCACTAATGAGTAGTGCGGTCGATGTTTGACGTTCCTTCTACCCTTTTCGTAAAGTCTCCTATGTCACTTTTCGAATGTTTGCCCTTTTTAGCCGGCACCACGGCGGTTACCGACCAAAAACTGCCGCCCACACCTAAGCCCTCATGCAGTTCGGCTGGGGGTCAGAAGGCGCTAGAAGGTGCCCAGTCGGTCACCCCTGAGAAAAAGCCTCCAGTGGCGTCACTCGGGCCGGTTTCAGATGACCTGCCCACCACTTATCAAGCCCTCCCCTTCCCACATATGCGTCGCTCAGTCCAGACGAGTGCCGCTCCTCCCTCCTTGTTCCGAACTCCCGTTGACAGAGTCCCGGATCGGCGTGCTGGGCCCCTGCATCATTCCCCCTTTCTGGCCCCGGCTTCTCCACGAGTCAGTCTTGATAAGACTGCTCTTGTCACAGCCGAACGCCGTCTTTCTGCCCTCCAGGCCCACGTCCACTGTTTGAAGGCCTCTACCGATGTGAACACAGTCCGTAACGCAGACTATCTGACTCCCGCCGATCGGTGGTTCTGGTCGGCCGCAAGGCCAAAGTCGCCGCGACCGTATACCCACACTGCGCAGCCTGGCGCCAAGGTCCGCGCAGATGAGATGCCGCGTCTTGAGACGTCCCCATCTAGTCAACTCAGGCAAAAGCCCCCGAGGGTGCTCGGCGAAATTAATAACTATGTGGATCATCCGACTGGCGGCAGAGCAGGAGGAGGAGGACTGGGAGTGGATCGCCTTCGAGAGGAGCAGGTAGCATCTGACTCTGATCGTGAGAACGTGCGATCTCGCAGAGGGCGGATACAGGCAGAAGAAAGCGGCGACGGGGATGCCCTGAATCTGCAGTTTAGTCGGGCCCTCCGATTAAGTGACCGGACGCCCGCAGTGGATGCCATCTCTTCAGGGCACTTTGAACGTCACAAGGAGTCCGGTGTAGCGGGACTCTACTCCCTTTACTCGCCGCCTGGCAGTTCTGGTGGAAAGGAGGGCGTACATTCGGGTGCGGCATCCTGTGGTTCGTGTGCCGCCACCCACTCTCAGTATCGACCGCAGTCAGGAGACATGCGCACTGAGCCCACTGCTCTGCCCACTTGTTTTTTGCCCTCACCAACCACCACCACCTCTCCGACGGCCTTTGATGCGAATTTAGGACTGCGCTGTATGATGGATGAACGGGCCCGCCTGCAGAGAAAGATGACCTGCCTCAAGGTACGCCGGTGTTCTTGTCCAACTGCTTGGCGATTTCAGGAGTTTCTGGGGCCTTTTACAGTGTTTAGAGACTTACCCCTCCGGATAGACCATGCTCATGTTTACTAGATTGTGCCTGCGGTAAGGGTGCCGAGTTGAAGGCTTCAGGGGTCGGTGTTGTGCTAAAATCAGGCGTGGGAAGAGTTCAGGGTTAGATCGCAGTTGGTAGCCAGGAAGGGGGAAGCGGACGACGACCTTAACCCTAATCCTAACCTTAACCCTAACCTCAACCTTAAACGTTAACCGTTAACCTTAATGGCAACCCTAACCGAAATCGTAAACGCAACCGCAGCCCTTAGAAGTAGCCGTAATTGGGAAACCTTATTGTAATACGAAAACCTAATCGTAAGCTCAAACCCTAACCGTAACCCGAAAACATAAGCCTAAAGGCATAACCCTAACCCGAAAATCGGAAACCATTGACCGGTACCCTAATCCTAACTTCAGACGTAAAACGGAAGCCAAATGGGTCAGATGTGATTATGGAACCCCACAAAATAGCCCCAGTAAGCAAACCCCCCAGCCGCCTGTAATACGGGGCCTGGCTACCAACTGCGATCTAGCCGAGTTCAGTTCTAGCATTTAGTATGCGTCCATATTGAAACTAGCTGGTGAAGTGTTTGTTAATTTCAGCGATGATACCCATGTAGACATCTGAGAAGTCAAGTCCGGCAAACGTATGCTCTCGACTATTCATCATCAGGTCTGTACAGTAATATAAGG
>CACRXP010000228.1:311713-328993 GCA_902702965.1 Spirometra erinaceieuropaei
GCGTTTCAGCCTCGACTTGGACTAGCTGTCCGTCCAAACCTCCGGGCGATTCAGGCCTGGGCTCGAAGTAGGAAGCGGCGCGCAGATGTGCTGCACTTTCAGTGATACCTCGATAAGGCGATTCTATATCATGGCCTGTTGTTGAACAAGACATGGCTCTCTCCCGACATCGGTGTTTTGCGTTCAGCACCTACTACCTGACCGAGGGTGAAGGCAGTCTTTCGAGTTCACGGGAAGGGTCGCTTACGCTGTCCTTACGCTGTGGGCACTGAAAGTCAAGAAGAAGATGCGATCGCTGGAACAAGAAGTTTATTGGCCTGACGCTTCGGATTCTCACTTGAACCCATCATCAGAGACGGTTCCAGTTGCAGACCTTTATCTCTAATAGAGAGTAAAGTAAGCCAAAGGGAGATGCTGAAATCGTTGGCGGGAAAGCAGACGAGACTGAAACGGAAAAGGCAACCTGATGTATGACAAATCTGCCGTGAAACTGAAGGAGGCCTGGAATCCCCGCACAAGACATTGGCTGACAGGACACGCGGGACGCAAATACCCTTAACCTAACGGTAAATGTAAACGTAACCTCAATAGTAAACTTAATCCTTTACGTAATTATAAACCTAGAGCTAACCTCAGACGCTAAACCTGCATTTAAACCTTCCGCAAACCCTAGCCCTAACATTAACAGTAACTTCAACCTTAACAGTAATCGTAAACCTAAACCGTAATTTAAACCCTAACTCTAACCCTTAAACTTAACACGAATCCTATTCCTAAACTCAATTCTCAGCCTGACTCTACCCCAGATCCTAAAACGAACCCTACCTCTCAACCGAAACATCGGGTTGTCCTTTACCCGTCTTAGCTTTGGCTGCTTTCCTACTAACGGTTTTAGTGCCCTCTCTCGGCTTACTTTACTTGCAATGCTCACGTTGAGCATACACTTGGGACCAAGACAGCGTAACCGACCCCTACCAGATCCGTCACCAAAATAAGTTTCGGAATTGGGGTACACCACCTTGGCCGATCTGGCGAGGGCCTTTGACCCAATGGATCGCGATGGACTCTACAAAACCATGCAGATATTCGGATGTTTTAGGCGACATATCCACATTTTAAGTCAACTTCATGACGGCATGATGGTTTGCGCCACGGACAATCTCTGAAGCCTTCCCAGTGACGAAAACAGTTAAGCGGCGCTGCGCGCTCGCTTCCGTTCTATTCGAGTTCATTTTCTCAACCATGTCGGACACCTGCCGTGAGCGGCGATCGGGAGTCAACAGTAAGTAGCGAGATGTAGCGCACATAAATGGTTCTTCTCCTTATTCAGGTTAGCTTCCGGACATCTGCATTTGCTCACTACGACTTCGTTTGCAATTTATCATAAGTAATCCCTTCTACTAGAAACTACATCAGTAGTGTTAATTTATGATGTAACGGGTTAAGCACGCATACAGTGCTAACTCATGAAATGTTAACTAAAATTCTCTAGTGCGTTTTCGACTCGATAAGCTTGCTTAAGTAGCGCTGCAATGCGATCGTGAAGCATAATCCCAAAATATTTCAGTTACTTCGGGGTACCTGCTTTGGAACGAACACCTTTCCGGCCGCCTGCAAAAACTACTCTCTGAAAAAAATGACTGTTTAAGTAGCATTATTTTTTCTTATCGATATTCGATGGTTTTATAAACTCAAATACACTTCCTAGGAAACACGAATAAAGTATTTATTCTTTTATTCATTTGGTAGAAGCTTATGTCTTTTTCAAATCCAATACTTAAAGGTGGGGTATAGCTCGGTCTTGAAAAGCTTTTCTAATTCCCAAATGATTTTGAACCCGACCTGTCGTCGCACTTGCATTTAGGGTTTCCAAACTGAAAGCTGTATATTTTCCGTGTACAGAAAATCCCAGATTTCTATATGTTAATAAAAGGAAACCACATGGGGGTAATAAAATCTAGTAGTGAATTTCAGCTATATTGTAAGCTTTACAAGGAGCATTAGTAAATACGGGGACGCGATGTTTTATGAAGGGGAATTTCAGGGTCTTGAGAAATCTCATAGTTAGAAACTTTTTTGAAACCGAACTATACCCTTCCTTCAAGTATTAAATTTTAAAAAGACGTCATTTTCTACGAAATGAATAAAGGAATGAATATCTTTATGCATGTTTTCTACGAAGTACATTTGAAAATATAGGAACATTGAAGATCAATATGAAAAATCATACTACGTAAATGGCCATTTTCTACAGAGTGCAGCTTTTGTAGGCGGTCGAAAAGCATGTCGTTCAAAAGCCGGCATCCTGAGGCAACTGCAGTATCTTGAGATTGTGCTTCACGATAATTTGTATTACATTCCTACATAAATAATCATTTCAAGTCGAAAACACATTACAGGATTTTAGTTAAAATTTCATGGAGTTTGTGATAGAATTGGCGCGCATTCTAGATTTCTCATTCTCAGAAAAAATTTCAAAAGCCCTTCGGATCGGTAAGCACGGCCTAGCATTTTGGACGATCATCTTGTTCCCAAGGTTCACATCCGCAAATAGGTTTCACATTTAGTTCAGAAAGCGGTTAGCAGTTCAATATAATACCAGGATTTGCATAGTTTCCGGGTCGGGAAAAATGACAGCTTAAACAAACCCGATCAAGCTTTCTGCAACGGGGTTTCAGGTAGCGGACCAAACCCGACCCTTTCACTATGCAGATAAACCCATCGTTCTTTGGGGAGTCAAGAGTAGGTTTTGGTCATTTTCAGTCAACTCGCCACTCCAAATAACTGCTACTCGTTATTGTGGCCAGATTGTAAGGAGCTGGACCAAGATTTCACGGGTTTTCCAACCAGTAGCGTCCGCGATACACTTGATCTCATTTTAACAGCTCCCTGTTCTGACACCCATACTTATTTTTGACAACCATCCGTCCTGTCAAAAGTTAGGAGGGGCTTCTGGTTGAATAAAACTCCCACACACACTGTCACCTAGCATCATTTTCCTGCATCCAAGTCTGCTGTTCCCTCCACGCTGACTGTGATGCAATCTGCCGGCAGATCTCTTTTGCTCGCGAGTACCAACTGTGCAATCCCTTCCCGCACACGCGCCAAGGGATCTAAACAGTTACACGTGGCCTGTGAGGAAATAGACGACACTTACCTAAAGTCCTGCATCTGCAGCCCGTTGGATTGTGCAAAAACAGAGGGGAGGGGGGAGTTAAAAGTAGTTTTTCCCTCATGAAACGCTTTCCTAGACCACCAGAAGAAGCATTGTTTGGAACCTGACTCGCCAAAGCAGCACCCGCTACTTGAACTCAGAGTTGCCCACGTGCAGTCGCGTAGGCATAAAAATGTTTTCGAAAACAGAAATCTGATTTATTTTTGCGTTGCACTTTGGTGAACCTTTCGATCATTTGCGGCAAATCATTACAGGACATCATCCTGTAAATTTTGATTCCTTTTATCAAAGATCTCCTCAAGCAAAATGTGGTAGTGCACTCACTCGTAATTGGGTGACATTTTATACCTCAAAATCTGTGACAATGAGCAAGTGTTTGCCTTAAAGTCGTTTTGGAAAAGTCAATTACAGAATGAAAGAAAGTTTCTAGATGATGCTTTACTTCCTTCGAGATCCAGAAAGTTGAAACTGGAGTTCATATACCAGAAAACACCCGGGGAAAGCCTCGGGACCCACTGACGAGCCGAACCCCTCGCAGCTGCGTCAGGCAGCGGCATAAGATTGGCGAAACACGTGTGTCTGGGCTTTTAGCTAATACCTGCTTTGTTAGTACGGTGAATCATTGCACGATTCTATACTACTGGCTGTCAATTGGCGGTTTGTGAATATTAGACGGTTATTCCGCAGGAACTGATGGCATTCAGTTCAAATATTCATATAAAAATTTGGACCATGCCTGAAAAGGTCGGATTCGAAGATTTGCTCCGAGTTCGCGCATTACTTTCTTCGGAAATTAAACAAGGCATATATATATACATATTCGTAGAAGTTGGGAGATCTTGTTGAAGAAAGATGAGTTTCTTGCGTTCGGCTTATTAAATATTTCTTTCATGAATATCAGTGAATCCTGGTACCCTGTTTTTAGGAAACTCCGTTAATTTGTTAAGGGCGTCTGTTGCCTTCAGTCTTAAATTGGCTTGCCGATATAAATCGGTTTATTATAATAAACGGGAGACTGGAGAGACAGGCGAAATGGCCTTGGTATACTCCACTTGGATGAATGGCTGCGACGTCCTCTCATAGAAGCTAGTGTGATTGCTATGTGTGATATACACTTTTTGGCCTGTTACGTGCTGTGGCGCGTCGGTAATGCCATTCTGCCTATATCGTTCGCCGCTGTGCGGCTGCTTGTTCGGCTCGAGAGAGACAGCCCGTAAAGCACAAAGGAACGATTGAGTTCCGTAAGTACGATCAGTGAGCGCCCCCTACCATTATATATATAAATATTGGAAAACAGGCATCCCAAGAATAATAATTCGAAAGAAAACAGCTCTTTTGGAAATATTAAACAAGTTTTATTGTAAATTTTCGAACTTGGTTCCCCAAGTCGTCTTCAGACGTGAAGTAAGTGTGCTACTCAGTTAACAGTTAAACATGCCGAAAAATCGATTTTGCCTTGTTACTCCTGCTGGTGTGATGTTCTGATTGGCTAACGCCTTTTCCACTTTTCTTTGAGGCTGTTGTACACCGTATCCAATTCTACGTGTCGATTGATGCACGCGCTGTCAGAATGGATGGCCTCTAAAAATTCACGGCCGTTTTTTGATGAGCAAACACCAACAATGCGAGTCCTGTCCCATGCGAATTTGTGGCCCGTTTCCAACGTATGCATGGCAACTTGGGACAAGTAGTCGCGCCTTCTTACGGCCAACTGATGTTCGTGTATTCGCGTAGAGGCCGATTTCCCAGTTTGACCACAGTAAACTGCATTGCAGGTGTTGCATGGTATCTTATAGACGACTTCCTTCTTATCTAAATAGCCAACCCTATCCTTAGGGTGTACAAGCTGGTTGCGAAGTGTAGTCGTCGGTTTGTGCGCCACATGAATTTGGTGCTTCTTCAGGTGTCTTTCAACTAGTTCGGACACATTCTTAATGTATGGAAGTGTTCGCCAGTTTTTTGGTTTGGGCGCCTGATCGGAACAATCTAGTTCCTTCCCTTTTTCTTTTAACTCCTGTCGTCGCATGCATCGGTGTACAAAATATCTAGGATACCCATTCTGGGAAAACAGTTTGAACAGATACTTCAGTTCTGTTTGATATGTTTCGTTGTCAGAGCAGTGAGTTCTTGCTCGGTTAAGGAGGCTGTTCACGGCACTCCTTTTGTGAGAGATCGGGTGATTGCTCTCGTAATGCAAAATAACTTCCGCGTAGGTTTCTTTGCGGTAAACCGAAGTATGAAATGTCCCGTCAGGTTTTCTCTGTACGAGCACATCAAGAAATGGGAGTCTGTTGTCAGCCTCCTTCTCGAGTGTGAATGTGATTCCTGGAAGTGTTGAGTTTATAATATTGTGGACTATTTCCAGTTGATCACTTTTCACAATGACAAACGTGTCATCCACATATCGTACCCATAATTTGGGGTTAACTAGTGGTAAGGCGATAGCCTCTAGCTTCTGCATCGTGATTTCTGCGAGAAAACCAGAGATGGGTGATCCCATAGGTGCTCCCTTCAGCTGCTGGTAGTATTCCTGTGCAAATGAAAAGTTCGTTTCTAGACAAAGGTCTAAGAGTTCTAACAAGGCAGATGCAGGGATATCCATGTCGTGGTACTGGAGACGTTCCTCTGTACATTGTCTAGCTAAATCCAATGGTATGAAGGTGAACAGAGAAACGACATCGAAGGATACCATTATTTCATCTGCTGAGATTCTCAGTCCTTGTAATTTGTCCAGAAACTCTGCCGAATTATTGATTGATGTTTCACAATCCTTTGTCAACGGATAGAGTTTGTGGAATAGCCATTTAGAAATCTTGTAATTAGGTGCACCGATTAACGATACTATCGGTCGCAGTGGTATTTCAGGTTTGTGAACCTTAGGCAGTCCATAGATTTTAGCAATGACTGGCTCAGTTTGTCGTAAGGATTTGGCAATATCTCCTGATATTTGCTTCTTTCCTGTGAGACTTTTTAGAACTTTTTCAATGGCCGTACTCTGCTTTTTAGTAGGGTCCGTGGTAAGAGGTTTGTAGGTTGATCTATCCCTCAATAATGACAACATCTTTTCGTTGTAGTCTGCTTTGTTTAAAATTGCAATTGATCCTCCTTTGTCCGCGGGAAGTACGATAATGCTTTTGTCACTTTTTAATGTTTTAAGTGCCTTCATTTCTTCGTGCGATAGTACTGAAAAGGGGTTTCGATTCTTCAAGGCTTGTACAGTGCTATTCCGGATTGTGAAACGTTCATCGTCCGTAATATTTTCTACTGATATTATAGACTCCAAATTTGCAAGGAAGTCTAGGTATTTCGCATCGGATAGATTATATTTCATTCCCTTAGAAAGTACACTTTCTTCGGCCGTTGAAAGTCTTCTTGCTGACAGGTTCACTACCTTTGTCGAGCAAGTTTGGTCTGTAGGAATTCGTTAAGAGATGGCTATCCATTTTTTGTCTAAGACACTCCTCTTTTTCTGTCTTTCGATGTTGGAAACACAGGTTATCGTTTCATTTAGAGATTCAACTACTTCCGAAGGGAGATTATCTCGGCAGAAATGCGCATGCTGTTCTTTAGAAGCTTGAAATTTCCGAAGTCTGAAGTGAGCATTGGATATAAAGGCTCCAAGCATGTTTTGGCCGTAACGCAATGCAATTTGATATTCTTGAGTAGTTCTAATGGCAGGTTTTATTTGGAGAGATTTTGGCAAAATCTTCTTGCTTCGGCATTTATGTAAAAACGATAACTGTTCTCGCGTGAGACTCTCGCGAATTGCACGCTTCTCCCACTGTCTAGCTTCTAGCAAAACGTCGCGATCAAAATTCATACGTATGAATTGGAAAACAGGCATCCCTTGTCTTTGTCGGTATTACCTTTCCAACATATATCACTAGTCGCTGTGCGACTGCCTGCGAGGGTTTAAGTATGAGCCCCAAGGCACAACGGAACGAGCATGTTCCGTAACCTGATCGGTGAGCGCCCACTATCATAATTAAGATGCATGCATAAATTAACGCACAGTCATAAGAAACAAAAAACGACATGGGATTGCGAATCATTGTAACGACAAAATACAGAGCTTCTTGGCACTAAGAAACTCGCGCAGACCAACAGGCGGATTGCTAGGCAGTAGACCGAAACGGAAATTTCACGTGAGAACTGGCATTTTTTTTGCTTAAGAAGGACTTTTTAGGCGAACAAATGCACGAATGTCCGCGGTATATTGCCTGCGAAATATTAACGAACCACGCGTAAATACTGAGGGACCCTCTTTGCTGCAAGTCGCCCGTTCAAATTAGTTCTGACAGCTAATTTTGCGGTCAGAGCGGCGGAGTTATCGACGGGATCAGCATTCGGACATCAGCTGGTGGATGCATTCATGGAAAAACTAGAGGAAAAGCAGGTCTTGTCCGTTTTGAAGAGCCTCAATTCCTATGTTAGACGTGTTAGCCATACTTTTGCAGTGATGGATTTAAAAGCCAATTTGGACACCTTTCTGCAGACAGTGGGTTGGGTTCATCCAGCATCAATCTTCACTTCGGAAAGAGAGAAGGGAGAAAAGTTCCCTTTTTGGACGTGCGGACCTGTTGGAGAGTAAAACTGCCTTTTTAAACTTAATAATGTGACATAATGGCTTATCCGAAGCCTTTGCACGAGATAAGCAAAAAGAGTTTGCCCATAACCAACGTGCCGAAAACAGAAAAAAGCCTCTACCTTATGGTTTAATCGATGAAGTAGCGATTGGACCACCCCTAGACCCCTTCCTGCAAGTGTATCCATTGGGTAACTGGAGAAGAACTAACTCCATTCCGTTATAAAGCACCTTGATTCCTGTACTCGATATTTTGGCAGCAGTTTTGTGCTAACGGATGGGAAGATTTGTCAACTGAATTACACCCATCCAGCGTTGACCTTCAATTTGAAAAGAAAAGAGAGTGAGCTATCCTTTTTCTGGCCGTCCCACCAAGTCGAATATCTAGAGGAACGACTTAGATTGGGATATTTCTAAAGAAAACATGGACAGAGCAATACGCTTTTTCCGCAGATTAGTCTCTCAGAATCGAAACCGGAGACAACGTGATTTCCCATCGGACGGGTAAAAAACATATTTTTGTTTATGTCCTCTATAAAATATATTCGAATGTATATGACCATCGAAAATCAATGTAAAAAACGCATACTAATTAGCCAGCCACTGTTTGTTACCGAATGCGATTATTGCAGGAGATCGGATTGGCGCTAATTCGAAAGGCAACACCCTGCTGAGTCCGAAATATCACGAGGTTGTGCCGGATGTTAATCAGCATTACAGCCCCATCATAGTAATCCTTCTTGGTCGAAAACGCATTTCAGAATTTCGGTCACTCACTGTAGATTCCAAAAAGATGAGGTAAGAACACTTCTTTCTTGTCACGCATTACAATTGCTAACGGATTGATTTAACCCGGTGATATCGGCAGATGAGGGTTCATTCAGGAAAAAATGTGTTTACACGAAGCTTGCGATGGGAACCAATGAGATGGCAGCTTGAGCTTTCAAACGACCCACACTTCCAAAATAAATATAACGCTTGTGCGAGGGGGTCACATCATAGTGAGAATGCACATGACGATGGCTCTTCATTTTTTCATAGTCGCGTTGACCTTCTTCGAAACAGGGTAAGCTACTGGTGCTTCGTTCGCAAAAAACACTTTTATTTGATTCTTCCAGCAACAATGAAATTAAGGGTTTGCATGTTGGGATGAGGAATACCTCAGGGACAGGCGTATGATACATTCTTCATCCCAGGCTTACCATGTGTCTTTAAGCCGAAGCGTTAGACAACCAAACACGAATGCTGGCTTGAACCAATTCGATGGTCCATCACATCCAGCTACTGCTACATCATTTTTGTGCGTAAAATTGCCTTGCCTTGCCACCCAGAACATCGTGAATTTAACTAATGCCGTACACATCAGACATCCGGACTTGACCCAATTTGACTGCCTTTTAAACTCCAAACCTCCTTCCCTCAAAACATTGTGAAATAAACTGTATCGTAATACGATGTCAATGAATATTACGAATGCCATTGCGATAGCAATCATTCGACAAACTGCATGGCATATAAGACATGTTTATTCAGATTTCGAAGCTTTTGCTGTTAACGTGATTTTAGGCCGTTTTTAATTAGTAAGCATAATCAGACGTAGAAGAAGAAGACACGACCGCCGGGACAAGTGTTTTGTTAGCCTGAAGCTTCATATTCCTGCTCGAGTCCTTATCTGCTTCTGTCCCTGATGATGGATTCGAGCAGGAATCCGAAACTTCAGGCCAATAAAACACTTGACCCGACGATGGTGTCTTCTTCTTCAAGACTGCTTCTTGGGACTCGTCTCTTCGCTTCTATTCGCAACCATCAGATGTCTCCACATTTTCGACAGTTACGTTTTTTTCCGCCAACAAATTTGAAGTAATTGGTAAATTGTATACAGACAAAGGACTGTGTTAAGAATATCTTTAAGGATATAGAACGATTAAATGCCGCTATATGTGCGCTTAAAATAAGACGATGCTCTTTAACGGCTGCTTAACGTCATCGTTTTTGGTAAACTCATCTTAGCTCATCATCATCACTAAAAATAAATTCTTGTTTATGACGCTTAACATAATTTCGAATTTATCCTTGAGGTCAGATAAATTTTCGATGTTTGCTTCCCTTATTCAAATGCTACCTACGTCTATTTATACAGTACTTAGTGTTTAATAAAATATGTTTTATATGGAGTAAACACGTCATTTGCACTCATACGCGGTTCACCACAGCGGCAATTTATATCACGCTGAATGTGTAACTAGAACATGAGTCATTTTTAGGTTCGGTCAAGACCCTTGCAATTGGAGCAAACGTATTATCCCGAAGGGAGCAGCTGGGAACTTCACCGTAGAAGTTCCGATACATTACAGTTATCGGGTGAGTTCACAAATTACAGGTGCTGTTAAAACGAAGCGGTCTTCTTGATTATCCTGTCATATAATGTTACAAATGCTTATAACAGCAATGCATTATACATGTCTTCTAGCGTGGATATATAAATGAGGATCCATTTGGAACATATTTTTGGGCAAGGGGCTGGTGTACGCTCAAAGAGGGCTATTTTCGGTGTCCCTACGGAAACCGTATGTTTTCGATCCTTGCCTAATCATTCAGTCAAACATTTGCCTCTGATGTAAAGGATTTGTGGATCATTCTTCTTCCGTCACTTTATGAACATAGAACTCGCCATCAAAAACAAGATATACATATATATATATATATATATATATATATCGAGAGGATATATATGTATATATGTATTTATATTACATATAGCATAGTCTTTAGTGTTAATGCCTTAAATGTAGCAGTGAGGTGCCATGTAAGCATATTCTAAGCTAAGATAAATTGGAATATCTACTAGTGGCTGACTTAGTATACACGATATTTTTTAAGGCAATAACATCCACACGACCATCCTTACACTCCCAAAAGTTGACGATATCTCCTACGTTATGCTGAAGGACAGATATCCAATCACACTTCACAGGCTGGAGGACAAAACCGTCCGTGCGTTTATTTGTTTCACACCCTGCCAGAATTGTCACATTCACCTTTCTCGTTTTGCAACCTAGTTAAAACAAAAGACTATTACGCATGTTCCTTAAATTCCAATTATAAAAATGCGCTTTTCCTCAGCTGGCTTTTATGTGAAGGAGGGTGACCTTTTGGACGTCTGCTCGAACTTCACCAGATACAGCTTTTTCTGGTTCTTCAATGGCAATGAAACCGACTTGAAGGATGTAAGTTATGAACGGGTGCCGTATATGCACTTAAGTCATGACAGAATTGGATCATTTCACCTAATATTGATCTCCTCTCAATAGCTCAGTTGCTACCACAACGGCAAACAATTTTGCAGTGGATTGACGCCTGCAAAAACGAGAGCAGAGGGAAACTGTAGTAAATGCTCAACAGTTATTTTCAATTGATCCAAAAAGTCTTTGCATTCATAAATCCATTCTTGTCAAATATTGAGTTTTCTATAACTTTGATCTGTTATGCTCATCTGAATATGGTGGTATTTTCTGACATTATTTTAGTTTTTATCAAAAAGAATGGCAGAATAGAGATAGGATACAGGTTTTCAAAGCCGTCAACACGTTTCGGATACTACTACTGTTACCTGGACAAAGGAATGACCAAAGCCCTGACTTATATCGTCGACTGGAAAAGTTAGTTTTCCAGTGCTTTTCTAAACTGTTGATAACTTCCAGTTATTGGCACTTCACAACAATTTAGTAAACACCACACGTATGACGACCTCAGGCAATCGACATTCTACGTTGATTGCAATCAGAATTGGGTCTGAATGTATACCGATTTTAGCCTGAATTTAATATTCCGTAGTCGGCCGTTGACAGAAGGGAGTGCATTTCCCCAGGCATGAATTTAAAAGAAACTAACATATCGAATCATCTCGTTGATATATCTACCTCGAAACACCTGCAATGTAGCCTAACGATGACTGCTTCCATGGTGACCAAATAATTACCCTTTTCCATAATTTGTTGGTGTTACTGAACAGAATGCCTTATGTGAACTCCCTATAGATGGCACGAAAACGAGGGACAACTCTACTACCGTGACAAAGTCGAGTAGTCGTCCGGATATTCCAAATCCTTCGACCTCCAGCGCATCAATAATACTGGGTAAGTCAGTGACAGTCAGCTTTCTTGAACATTGCCATCCACCATGGGAATCACAGTAGGTTTGATAGGTAGGAAAGATGTATCGAATATCAATTCTATGCAAGCAGTTTTAATTTACGATATCTCACCTACAACAATGCAGGAATGTGAAAGTGAAGGTCGCTGTCATGAGTTCAGTAGATGCTTTTTGGGAAAATATGCAGAACCCAACGGTGGCTTGTATATATTTCAGAAATCTAGCCATTTTAATTGCTTATGTTATCTTTAGGTGAGATCTCATTGGTGTGGCTATGGTCGCTTTTTGCAAGTCAAATTTGAGCCCCAAAAACAAGACAAGGATGTTCAAGGTTGGGGCAACTGCCTACAGCGTGATTCTTCCCACTCCGTCACGAAATATCACAGCACTTCATAATGATACAAAATAAACCTTTTTTCAAACCGAAAATATTCCTGCTAAACAACTTACTAAGTATCCATTTGTTTGTCAATCGGGATAATTAGGAAATTGAAAATTTGCAAACGAGGCATCGTCCCTAAAATATTAATTGAGGAAGTCGTATGTGTTACTAGTCATCTACTCGTCACACATAACAGGAATTGCTTGCAGTACCTCCAAAAATCCGACCCCTTCGAAATACCTTCACAGAGATGACTATATCCTGAAAAATGCACGATGACCGGACTAGAGTGTCATTCGCAATTACTCCCTTAGCGACTCGCCAGCATACGTCTTGTATATTAACCAACTTTCACCGATGGAATCTCGTAGCGCATATACAAGTATAATGGTAGGGGGCGCTCACGGATCGTTCTAACGGAACTCACTCGTTCCGTTGTGCCTTATGGGCTCTCTCTCGAGCCCAACCAGCAGCCGCACAGCGGCGCATGATATATACTCAGAATGGTATTACCGACAAAGTCAACGGAGCCTGGAATGGCCATTTCTGGCTTATTAGCTGTCGTTAGCCAGTCATACCCAACCCCGCAGTGTGAAACACCCGAGCCTCGAACTCGTGACCTGTTGGTTTAGAAGTCCACGCCTCTAACCACGCGCCTCCAGAAGTATGAAGTTCTGGTCAATGTGCGTTGTGGGCAAGAGAGCGTGGTGATAGGCGCACGTGCGGGTCTTCCCCGTGCCAACAATCTGCGTCCTCCGTCCAACCACCTCCGGTTTTTTGACCCTGTCATGACACCAGGCTGGGTGGGGGAAGAAGGGAGTGTGCGGTAGATACACCGCAAGTTTATAATCCCTATCCACAAACTCACGTGTAAGTCACCGTCTCTGCTTTAGCCATCCTGTGAAACACACGGTAGACATTGTCGGTCACGACGGCTCAACATTTGTATGAAACCTACTGAAGGGTATATGATTTCTGGAGAAAGAATAATGTCTTTTCTCGTTCCCCGACGCACCCTGTAAAAGCTTCCCATTGCTACCGGTCCCGTATTACAAGCGGCCGCCGTTTTTTTTTTACCTCAGATGGGCTACATAACCTCATCCAACCAAATCGTACTCTCAATAGACAACGTTTGGGATTACAGCTAAGGACTCGCTGTGATAGTTTCACATTTCGCATATAGCCTTTGCTAAGAAGAGCACTTTCTTGATCGTATCTCAGTACATTCGACTCCCGTCCAATACATCTTCCAAGCTGTCTTTAATGCCAAAGAAGGTACATATATAGGCGTCCATCAGAAGACGGAAGTCCTCATTTTCTGTGTTCATCCAAAAGGTGGATATGAGACCTAAAGGAATCAAAACATGACTGAATATACTTATGCCTATCACCTTCGAATTTGGTCATCTGAATGCTTCCCAATCTAACCGTCATTTTTGATGGCTTTTTCAGGGCCCATGTTTAGATCTTTTAAAAGTGTGTTGCAATCTTCTCAGTATTCCTTCGGGAATTGTTGTCTTTGATTTGCGAAATATCGTTTTATAATCATCAAATCTGCCACATGCGGAACGGTCTTCTGACTGTTTCATATGGAGCGCACATAGGAATTGCACACTGGACTCACCACTACTGTCACGCAAATACGGAATAGACTGGAACACCTGTCAACATTGTACACTGGAAAGATCAATTTGTGATCTGAGTGGTCCCATTTATAGACCTTCAAAATTTTGTCCGTCGAAGTTCGTTCATGGGAACAGACAAGGCCTGAAAATGCGCATAAAATGACCTAGATTACTACTGCAAATTTCTCATCCAGCTGCAATCCCGAAACTCCAATTCAGACCAATTAAATTATCCCTGTCAATAAAAAATACGCAGCGTACATCAATTTATCCTATGTTATTGTCTTTTACACACTTACCTAGTCGTGTCGTATGGAATGTGTGGATCAGGTCAACAGTTCCTTACGATAAGGCAACATAGGCGATCTATTAACTGCGTCGATTCTTAAATTATTTGCTGACGGCTGCTGTGAGCCCTAACATTTTAATCAATCTCAGTTTTCTGACATGCAGCAATGCTGAAAGCAGATGACGAAATTGTGCTCGCGTCTACTCCTTCTCAACTGCCCCCTGGGACAAACCACTTCGTTTGCCTCGCAGTCTACAATTTCAGCAAATATTATTCGTCCCCGTGACGATGTCGCTGCCCACAAACTCTAATACGACATTCGAAAAAGCAGCGAGGATGTTAATCCAAATGTGAGCACATATAACCACATCTACTCAGTTTTCTCGAGGATAATACAGGAAGTTTTCTTGTGACGAATGCTTCACCCGCATGAGGGGTTCATTCTGAAGTTTATGCGTTCCCCTTCATGCCTTCGCTTTGTTCTTCTCCTCGGTAAATTGGCCACACATTCGTCGTCATCAAGAGGGATTGGGTGCTAACATTCAGTGTACGTCTGGCCACCGTCATCACGACATGTGGGTTATAACAGTGGACAAAGATAACAACCAGCTTACTCACCGTGATGTCTTGTCTGGCAGCCATAGTGCTTCGGAATGATGGCGAACGAGACGCCGGCACCGGGCTTCAACGGCGACCACTTATACTGCCAGAGTTGCTGAAGGTCATTTTGCCAATCTGCCGAGTCAAAATGCAGTGAAGTGGTAGACGTGACTGAGAGAGCACAATAAAATCGATGGGTGTTAGGTGTTGCTGTGCCAACATACATTCTCAATGGAAGATCATTTCGATAAATCACATCACCATTATAACCTGAATTTATTTTAGTGAGGCACCTTGAAAATTGACTTTGATTGGTGGAACAGCCCACGTCTTTTGCGGAAAACCGAGCATAGAACAGTTGCTTCCATTTATCCTGCCACTTAACCTCGTAGAAGTCTAGTTTGTAGAGATGGATTAAGACCTGATCTTTCGATCGGACTATCTAGATTGTAACAACTACGCTGCTGACTGTTGTTGCAAAAGTACGTTAGCGATTTTACTTCCGTCATTTCAATGATGTGAATATCCATATATGAGACGCCGGACAATCGTAAGCATCTCACTGGAGTAGTAGACAGAGCATTGCAGATATCCGTGGCATTCCTGGCATATATTTGACTCCAATGACTTTCGCAGAAATGTCAGAATCTGAAAATTCCATCACTCTTATATTAATTTTATTTGACATTTACATGTAAGCGGAGCTCGGCCGTATCTTTTAATTTCGCGGTAAACGGCAAAAAAGTGTCGACACGTGTAAACGAAAGATTGGCTGTGTGCGTTATTACTGCTACTCACAGCACTAAATAGCATGGATCTGCTTATATGACTTTTAAAATTCCATGGGACGCCTGATTGCCTAAAAATAACTTGTCTGCCAGCAAGATAATTCCCACTGTAGTCATCGGACAAAAAGTCGACTTTGCAATGCAGTAAGCTCTGTCTATTAAAACGGCTAAGAATAAATTACTCTCCTGACTTAGAGAAACACGTTTAGATGCGCCCTCTAAGTCTAGGGCAGGTAATTGCATAGAAAATTGCCCGAATGCATCGTAACGTCCATGTTCGCTCAAATTTACAAACATTTTGCTTCATTAAAGTATGTGGACACATTTTCTGCAGAAGAAAAGAACACCTCCATGAAGAAGCTGAACGAGCGAGCAAAATGCGCAACGCGCGAGACATCCGAAAATTTTCGCATCAGTTTCTGTCATCAGGTTTCCTGAGAAAGGTCACGTACCGTAAGTGATCTGCTTTTTCTCCGTAGGCTATGCTAGCGTACACTTCGGATGTAAATTACCTACATCATGCAAGCGCGTCTATTCGTATGGGAGAAGGCAAAATACCCGGCTGCTGGATTCAAGGCATGGTTGTCAAAATGTGTCTACTTAGGCCAAATCATTGTGATTATTATGACACTTCTTTCCTAGCGCGATGATGTCAAGCAGAATGAAGGGGTCTATTTGCGTTCTTAACTTGCGGCCAGCACCTTACATGCACACTTCTAGATGCAGTCTGTGATTTCTTGTCTTTGCAATGGTTGAAAAAGGCGCCCTGTCCTCTACTAAATATGCACTGACAACAAACTTAAAAAGCGGGTTTATTAGTAGGTGCCGATCATATAGTTGGCAAAAACTTGATTTCTCTCTAAAGATCTCGTTGAAACAGTCATATGCGACAAATATGGGCATCCATAAATGCACAGAAATTTTACGAACAGGCCAGCCCATACGGAGTCGTGCAAACAGTGAATTCATATTTGATCGCTGATATACTTTGATTTAAGAGAGTCGAAGTGCCGTCATTTAGGACAATCGTAGATGAGGCATAATAGTGTATATAAGCATTAGCTTTTAAGAAATGCTTCATCGGACACAATTTAAGCACCGTCTCATTGACGCATACCAGGAAATATGACTTTTTGTGTGTTTGGGTGCAAACGACCTTGGGGGCCATTCAGCCGTATCAGTAGAGGCAAAAAGTCAGTTCAAGGACGCAGCGATGAAGAAGGAGATGAGATCTCGAGGACAAGAATTTATATTAGCCGGAGGTTTTGAAATCACACACATAGTCATCACTAGAGACGGCCAGATGTAATGGCGGTAGTTGCACAGAGGCATTAAATAATTAGGCCGAAAGAGTAAATGCTACGACAGGAGGCGCAAAGTGCAATTTGTGGATTCTCGCGGGGGCGCTGGCAACAAGACCGAATCAGAGAAACAGTAAGATTACTACAGAGGCCGATGGCATCGTATGCTTCCCGACTATGATGCGTTTACGAAACAGGCGTAGGCGCCTAGATGACATCAGATCTAGAAAAAGCGCGTCAACTGTTAGCACAAATATTCCAACAAGGAAATTTAAATCCGTTAATTTCTTCCCACGTGAGAATGCAAATCAATCAATCAATCAATCAATCACCGCCGCCACCACCACCACCACCACCACCACCACCACCACCACCACCACCAC